>CABFVX010003195.1:50077-61341 GCA_902151425.1 Timema shepardi
CAGTCTTACTAGTAGTTCTGTGAACAGTAGACCTCCCTCCATGTTATTATCGTTACTGCAGTCTTACTAGTAGTTCTGTGAACAGTAGACCTCCCTCACTCCATGTTATTAACAGTCTTAAGATTTCTCTTTGTATTTCAAGCTAAACGTTCTCTTATAATTTCTCTTTGGATTTAAAGTTGATATATATTTCCTTGGTGGTCAAGTTAAACAGAAATAAAATGAATACTATATCCTATAATACACTATGGTTCTATGTTATAAGCTGCACTATATTGAAACCAGGCAGGTTGGAATTCTTTCCATGACTGTTTACACTATGACTCTATCTTATAAGTTAAGCCGTAGTGTAATCCATCAAGTTAGGATTTATATTTCTTAGAGTAAACGGAGTGCGCACTAAGCTTTTTATATTTACGGTGTATTTTCTATTTTGGAAAACCCTTTTTCAAATCAAATACTCAACGCCCCGATGTAAAACAAAAAATAAAGAAAACTAGGTTGAGAGATGCCACCTCTACTCTCCTATATCTGGGCCTCTGTGGTTCGAGCCTTGGTTAGAGGCGTTAAATGGGAAGAAGAATGCTTGTAGTAGTGGAGTTAGTGGTTAGGATTTTGTTAAGTAAGTCTCAAGTGCCAGTAGCCCCAGCACGTGAAAAGACCCCTCACTCCCCTACCGACCAATAATAGTTGACACAATCTTATGGTCTCCCTTCAAGAGCCAACCTATCGACGCCACTGAACGCTCTCACTCTGCAAAGTAAGACGAGGAGAGACCGGGAGGGGAAGACGGCGCAAATTGTGTTAATTGAGGTGGAATTAGCGCCGACATCTTCATTAGTTGCTGCAGGGCGTCGCGGCGCAACTTGTTGCCCTCCCCTCTCACCGTCACCCCCCTCCTCCAAACAACTCGGCTAATTCAATCAACTCCTTTGGAATACCACGTCTCCCTAGGTGCGTTACTTCCCTGGGTATCACGGGCTGGTGTCTGTCTGTCTGTCTCAATGTATGTCTCTCTTCATGTCTGTCTGTCTCACTGTATGTCTGTCTCAATGTATGTCTCTCTTTATGTCTGTCTGTCTCAATGTCTGTCTCTCTTCATGCCTGTCTGTCTCAATGTCTGTCTCTCTTAATGTATGTCTGTCTGTCTCTCTTCATGTCTGTCTGTCTCAATGTCTGTCTCTCTTCATGTCTGTCTGTCTCAATGTATGTCTCTCTTCATGTCTGTCTGTCTCAATGTCTGTCTGTCTGTCTGTCTCAATGTCTGTCTGTCTCTCTTAATGTATGTCTGTCTGTCTCTCTTCATGTCTGTCTGTCTCATTGTATGTCTCTCTTCATGTCTGTCTGTCTCAATGTCTGTCTGTCTGTCTCAATGTCTGTCTGTCTCTCTTAATGTCTGTCTGTCTCTCTTCATGTCTGTCTGTCTCTCTTAATGTATGTCTGTCTGTCTCTCTTCATGTCTGTCTGTCTCAATGTATGTCTCTCTTCATGTCTGTCTGTCTCAATGTCTGTCTGTCTGTCTCAATGTCTGTCTGTCTCTCTTAATGTATGTCTGTCTCAATGTATGTCTGTCTCATTGTCTCTTTGTATCAATGTTTGTTTGTCTCAATGTCTGTCTGTCTGTCTCAATGTCTGTCTGTCTGTCTCAATGTCTGTCTGTCTCCTGATAGCATCATATCTCATGTTAACTTGAGTGTTTGACGTAAATTAATTATTGTATTAGAATGTTTTGAAGGCTCTCTTAACCTCATTATAGCTGTCATCGTGAAAGCTTATAAATTTGTGAAAATAATTAAGATACAAAAATAGTAGGCGTTAGTATAAACTTTTGGTTTTTCTGTGGAAAATGTCAGCTTTAGTAAAACATTACAACTGTGCATGCTTTATACGATTACATTATACACCCATGTTCCCTTATAATCAATCTCCCTGACCACTCAACCACGGGGAAGTTCTGACCCTCACACTCAACATATGTGAGAATATCTTCTAACCCTCACACTCAACATATGTGAGAATACCTTCTGACCCTCACACTCAACATATGTGAGGATACCTTCTGACCATCGCTCAACATATGTGAGAATACCTTCTGACCATCACACTCAACATATGTGAGAATACCTTCTGACCCTCACACTCAACATATGTGAGAATACCTTCTGACCCTCACACTCAACATATGTGAGAATACCTTCTGACCCTCACACTCAACATATGTGAGAATACCTTCTGACCCTCACACTCAACATATGTGAGAATACCTTCTGACCCTCACACTCAACATATGTGAGAATACCTTCTGACCCTCACACTCAACATATGTGAGAATACCTTCTGACCCTCACACTCAACATATGTGAGAATACCTTCTGACCCTCACACTCAACATATGTGAGAATACCTTCTGACCCTCACACTCAACATATGTGAGAATACCTTCTGACCCTCACACTCAACATATGTGAGAATACCTTCTGACCCTCACACTCAACATATGTGAGAATACCTTCTGACCCTCACACTCAACATATGTGAGAATACCTTCTGACCCTCACACTCAACATATGTGAGAATACCTTCTGACCCTCACACTCAACATATGTGAGAATACCTTCTGACCCTCACACTCAACATATGTGAGAATACCTTCTAACCATCACTCAACATATGTGAGAATACCTTCTGACCATCACTCAACATATGTGAGAATACCTTCTGACCCTCACACTCAACATATGTGAGAACACCTTCTCTCAAAGTCTGTCACGTAGAGTCCCCTCCCCTCACCCCTCGCTCCTCGTGACAGAGAACCGGGGGAATCCCCCCTGAGAATTCTCAAAGAGAACTCCTACCATGGCATTGTAAACCGCATTGCATCTGTAATGCGAGGGTGAGGGGGTTGCGGAGCTAATCAGGGGCAGGGGGAGGAATACTGAGTGACGCCACGTCCCTTAGGACAACCCTCTTCTTATGGGGCGCGGGTGGGGGGGGGGAGGTTAGGGCACCGCAATGCGTCATTCATCGGGAGATTTAATTCTACAACAAGAGTTAGGGCTCGCTACGTGACTGAGGAGATATTTATAAGGGTCGGTGAATTTTAAAAGGGAGGAGGGGGGATGTAGTTTCTTTGATTGGTCTTGGATTTTAAAGATACACATATTTTATTTTCTATCCTCCCATCTCTTTTACGAACAATTTTAATATATAAAAAAATATATCAATATATTTGATTGGTGGAAGAAAAAAAGAGACACTAAATAATATTATGGTTCGGATATTGATACATAATAAAACTTGGTCAGTTCCTAAAACTCAGCCTCGAATTTCTTTTAAGATGGATAAGATGAGATTTACATTTAGCAAACATAAGAATTTTACTGCGATTAATGTGGATAACAGGTGACCTGGCGGTCTAGGTGTAAGGTGTCAGACTTCTATGCTGGCATCCGGGGTTCAATCCTCGGTCCCGGCAAAGATTTATCTGATTACCAAACCCTTCCTTCACCTCTAACAAGACATCTTGTGAATGTGGGGAATGCCAGGCCTCCACCGTGGTTCGGATTCCACGTTAAACTGTAGGTCCTCCATTTCATCTCACAATCACCCTACCATTACACATTGGCGTAAGTGCGTATAACCCGAACGGGTAGTAAGACGCGGTGCTAATAATAATAATAATAATAATTATAATGTGGATAACATTTTAATATATGATTATTATTTTACATGTATTGATAATATCTGTCAAAAGTGACAGCTACAGATCACATGACTTGACGTGTGAACTCGTGAAAGTATGTCTAGTAACTATTATAGTTATAAATTAAGGTTTTTCCTATCAAAGTAGATCTAGTGACTATTCTAAGTGTCATACAAGCTTCTTGCTATGAAAATAGACCCAGCTCCTTTTTTAGGTGCCAGAAGGCACTTCATAAGAAAATTAGATTGTATTATTATTATTATTATTAGCACCGCGTCTTACTACCCGTTCGGGTTATACGCACTTACGCTAATGTGTAATGGTAGGGTGATTGTGAGATGAAATGGAGGACCTACAGTTTAACGTGGGATCCGAACCACGGTGGAGGCCTGGCATTCCCCACATTCACAAGATGTCTTGTCAGAGGTGAAGGAAGGGTTTGGCAATCAGATAAATCTTTGCCGGGACCGAGGATTGAACCCCGGATGCCAGCATATAAGTCTGACACCTCGCCCCTAGACCACCAGGTCACCCTAGATTGTATTAAGCTGTGCTGTAGATACGTTAGCAAACATACTGATTTTTATATTAATTATTACCCGTCTCGGTGGCGTAGTTGGCTAACGCGCTTGTCGTGTTGAGCTAGACCGCCGAGGACGGGGAGATCGATGTTCGAATCTCGGCCGGGTGAACTGGGGGTGGTTTTTTCCTAAATGGTTTTCCACTCTCCCTCGACGCGAATGCGGGTTCACTTCCTCTAATTCAACCTTCCCAATTCCTAATCCATTAGAGTAATTAGTACTTAAAGAGTATAACCCGAATGGGTAGTAAGACGTGGTGCTAAATATTATATTAATTCTTGTTAAGAGCTATTATTTATTTGTTTAAAATGTACAAGCGTTGATATTTTTTGTAATGGACATTTTATTTTTTTCGAGGGCTGATATAGGACTTTATATTTCAAATGGGATAATTTAACAATTGATATAATTAGCTATAAAATATTCTTCAATGCTCGAAATAACTAAACTACTATTCGCTAAATTTATCTGTGAATTTGAATATTTATCATAAACGAAGACCTTAGACGCCACATACATCAAAACGGCCGTAATAATAATAATAATAATAATAATAATAATAATAATAATAAAAACAAACCCAAGCCGAGGGAAGTCACGTCTTCTAACAAAAACTTGTCGCTAGCGGTGTTTTATATACATCTCCGTGTGGGGCTAATTTCAGAGAAGTGAAGGACAGGATCGTACACTACAAGGAGAACATCCGACAACATCCGACAACATCCGACAAGAGAATAGGACACGGAAATGTACTCACGTCAGCCGTCTTGCCCTGGTAAATATTGGACTCATCCACACACAAACACACACACACTCACTCATACATGAGGGACAAGAGCTGAGAAACGTCGGACCGTTCCGGGGTGGAAAAAAAACTCACTTCACATGCTAAGAGTTAAAGGGGAAACGGGGTTTTTTTTTGGGAAAAAAACGGGTGTGTTTGTAACTGGTATAAAAGAGCGCCAAAGAGATCACAATGTTTTTATTAAACTTTCACGCAGAAAGTTTGGAATGAATACTGACTGGAGTTACAAAGTACAAAGATTTTAATACATAGTGGTTGTACGGTTAGAAAGTTTTGTGAGTTTTTTTGTTAACATAGATGAACAAGCTTGTTTCTAGATTACTAGAATATAACATTTTAAAAACGAGCCCTTATTTTAACGTTTGGATTTTGATTAACCAATAAATTATGTATGAACAGTCTTATATGAATAATCCTCACATATCAACAACTTTAATATACGTATGGACAGTTAATTAAATTAAAATTAAACGCTAAATTTGAATACTATAGTGAGATTATTTTGTTTCGTTAGTAATTATTTATATATTTAATTTATAATCTTTATACAATATAAAATAAGGAAACTTTTACATATATTGGCAATGTTAGTATAATGAAAATAATAGCTCATATTTAAAAATATTTTTTCATCTGACTTTCCTCAAAATAGAACGTGCTAAATTCTACGTTTTAAAAAACTAATCCAAGCCACTTAAAGTTTAATTTAACTATATTATAAATTACAAAAACATCAAGTGGTTGGATTGAAAAATGATGTTTGGTTTAGTTTCAATTTTATTTCCCNCCCCCCCCTCATATTAGCTGCAAAGAAACACACTTATGGCAACTACAAGGTTGGGGTTTGAAGTCAGGTCCAATTTTGTCTTCATTTCCTTTGAATTCTACCCTCATCATATCTACTCAATTATCGGAGTTAAATCAGTACAGCCCGGACGGGTAGTAACACATGAGAGAGGCTAAAAAATCTAAACAGTGCAATAGTGTAAAAATTGTTTGAGAATAATATTTTACTATAAGTATATACAGAATAACTTAACGAATAAGTTTATGTAACTAAATAATTTTGCGACTAAATCATTTTACTTTCCCTCAACCCTCACCTCAAAATATTAACACCACGAGAAATTTGCCCAAACCTTGGCAAACAAAGAAGATATAAACCGCCAAACTTGTTTTAAAACTATATTATTATAAACATGTTGCGTTCAATGACAAACGCAAATGAATAAACGCCGTGAGATATAAATCACTGACTATAAGTTGAACAAGTATGAGACGCAAGTTGCCTATACATATAATTGCAGGGGCTATTGGTATTTCATCATCTCTTACAAGTTGGGAGTCTTCACACTTAATATTCCTATTTGGTTTTGTAAGTCTAAAAAAAAAATGTTTGTTTTGTAAAAAACGATAAACAAACACTTTCTAAATACAGAGCTCATGCCCACACCCGACTTACATACTAACTTAACCTAGTATAACACAAAGTTGATCTAGTCTCCTTGATGCGTTTTAAAGTATTAGTATTTTTACGGTTTTTGAAACAAAAACAATTTTTTTGTTTAAAGTTAATAAAACTTTCTTTTAGCACCCATTTAAACTGTACGCTTATGTACTTCACTACGCTAAACATTTCAGGGATTAAGAAGGCTACATTTAAAGGAAATGTATCTGCATTTACGTGGAATGAGAGTGAAAGATAATTTTGGAAAAACCTCACTACACCCGACCGAAATTCGAACTGGCCTGAATCTCCTCTACATCGACAGTCTAGTCTACTGTGTGAGTAGCGCGTTAGACCATGCAGCCACCAAAGAGGTTACTAAAATATTTCTCCGGTAGATACGTTAAGGCCCTTGGCCCTTTGGAGTTAAAGTCTAAACCTATTTTGTGGGATGGTGGGTGGGAGGGTGAAAGGCGTGGCGTGGTTTTACAACCAACCAAAATATCCTTCCGCGCCAACAAAAACAGATGGACCATGGACACCGTAGATGGCGCTAGCTACCGGACAGGTCTTGCGGAAAAATCATGCGTTTGGAAATGTAAGTTTTCTTCGAGAACGAATGAAATTTTATAGTAAAATTTTAAACATCTCTTCTAAGATAATGTATTGATGTTTATTAATGGTTACATTTTCTTATTTTTTGTTATGAAGCCGGCAAATTTCTATTAAAGTATGTCAATTTTATTGATATTTGATCACTGTCAAAATTATATAGGAGGTGTGTATATGAAAAGTATAACTTAATCAACATGCATCTATTCTTGAACAAACCGTTTCCGAAAATAAAATTGCAAAACAATAAAAAATCTTGAAGATAACCGTTTGTTCCCACGGCTCTGTATTTCCGCGCCCAACTAAACGAAACTATTGAAGACATATTGGATTTATTTTAGCCAGATATTTTTTTCCCCGCTAACAGGTGTAAGATACAGACCTTAATTCACGTTCCCTCCCCTCCCCCCCTCTGACCACTCGTATACCGGTACTCTCTTGTTCAATATCCTCACCAAGGGAGCCCACATTCATCCTGAGCTACCCCCTTCACTCCCCCTCCCCTTGAGGTAAACAAAGGTGAAGAAGGACAAATGCCCTCATATCACGAGAGAGCTCCACATATCAAGTTGATGGCCGTAATTTGGGGCCTGCAGAGTTTATACCCTGGAAGGAGGGGGGGGGAGGGGGCTGGTTCGTCGTGAAACTTGACACACACCAGCCGCGCGGGTCACGTCACCGCCAGCTATAAGGGGCAACTGACAGTGTAACCCGAGGGGTGGAGAGCGGTGTGTAACATGAGATACGTGCAGCATATATCACTTTTCTTACAACAAGCAAAACATGCTACCCCCCCCCCCTTCCCCTCTCACCCACACATTGATAGCCGCGAGTGTTTTAAGGTTCTTTAGATTCTGTAACCGTAGACTGGAAAGCTGAGGTTCGAATCCCAACTATTGGTTATTTTACGTGATTTTCAATATTGTGTTTTTTTAACCTTCTTATCAATGATTTACATCCCCTATTAAGGTATTGAACTACCCCACATCGGTGATCACGCGGAGTTAACGTCACGCTCATAAAGTCTGGTTTTTCCGGTGGTGCAGAGGTTGAGGTTCGAATCCTTAACCTGGTGTATTAAAGGTGGTTTTATTCTAAAGGGTTTCCCAATCTCTCCTTCCTAGAAGATGTGGGTACATTTCCTCTAAATTATTTCTTACTCATACCTACTTTATTAGTGTAATCAAATGCGTACACTCCGAACGGGAAGTTAGATGGACGCGGTAAAAAATGTAATTTTATTGATAAAATGTATCAGGGCCGGATAAATGTGAAACGCTTCATATACAAATAAATTCCTACGCCTCTTAGTAAACGGATCTTCACTAATTTTTACCACGCATGAATTTATTCCCCCCCCCCCCCCCCCCCCCCNCCCACCCCCCGCGTCTGATGGATTAATGGATTATGGTTTAGAAAGCTAGAGGTTTATAGTAAATGTACCCAAATAAGGGAGGTGGAAGGGGGAACCATTTTACAGGGTTTCTACATGTCATTAAAATAATGAAGGCCATGGAGAAAGAAATGAGATTTTGGTCATGAAAGTAATTTTACTACAAAATGAATTAAATTAGTTTTAACTTCATGGATTTTTGTGATAAAAGTCCACTGTGCCAGTAAAAATAGTATTTTTATAAAAAAAAAATAAGTTGCTCAAATGTATCTTAAATTTAAAATTACTCTCCAGTGATGACAAATTTCAGAAGTGAGAAAATCTTAAAAATCACAATCTATGAAATTTTGAAGGAAAATCTCACTCCGAGGTGGATAGCTACTAACTTTTATTTTTAGAAGATTTTTAGCCATAGAAAATTAATTTAAATCAGGTTTTCAAAATCTGATAAGTACCTTTATTTAGGAAAAACCACCCTCAGAACACCTGACTTGGATTTGAACCACGATCTCCCCGTCGCCTGAGATACAGTCCAACATAGCGGTGACGTGTTAGAGCTTGTGATCACCGACACAGGTGACACTTATGTCATTTTACCACTAACCCCCATCGTCTAAGCTAGAACAACCCTTGTCCAGTATATGACACCTTCATGTAGCTCCCTAAATCGCAACGTATGAGGTCTTTAACCTTGACCTCACTTCAAAGAGGAACTTGATAACTGTTTCATGTCACCAGGCGATGACGTAACAGTTAGTTACCAACGCGTAGAGAGAGAGAGAGAAAAAAAACGATATCCCTTTGAGCCGCGTGTCATTAAGTGGGTCCTGTGTTTAGGTTTATCGATACTAAGACAAGATTAAACTATCGAGCTTGAGGGGGGGTCAAGCGTACCCCTTCACCACTCCCCCTTAAACATCACAGCTAGCTTTTACCCCTGAGCAAGGTGTGTCCAAACTTTCAAACGTTTTCACGACAAGAACCAGAGGGTCAAAGGGATATTTGTTTGGTCACGTATATATATAAAAAAAATGAATTAAAATAATCAGGATTAATATGCATTTTTTAAAGGTAGAGATCTATAAACCCAGGACTTACAGCATTAAAACAGCTTAGGTCAGTCTGTAGAGCTTCCTCATAATTAAATAAGGGACCTGGGTTCGCTTGCTGGCATGGTCAAAAGATTTGTCTGTGAATTATTTGGAACTGCTATTTTCAGAGTGATTAATAGTTGATCGGTTGTCTTGCTGCTGTGTCTGTTCTAAAGTAAAGCTACATTAGCCCCACGGCTTCTTTGGTGCTGATTGACAGCTTTGAAAAGTTACCAGACCAAATTATGTATTCCTACGCCAAACAAAATGATCTGCAAAAACATTTGTTTAACAGCTGTCACTTCTGACAGTCAAAATTTAGTCAGCTGTGAGCTGTCAGTCAGCACCAAAGAAGCCATGGAGCTACTATAGTTTTTAGTCCATGTGTATGAACTGTCGTGCTCTTTAAATGCAGCTAATAGTAAAACAATACATTCAGGCTAACTGAGATAAAGACAATCTGCATCGGTGGTCACGCAGAATAAACGTCAAGCTCGTCTAGACCTGTCATTCGGTGGAAGGGGACTTGAGATTGGAAACACGTCTGGGTGTTATTGAGTCTCTTCTTTTTTCTCAGTGATTTTCTTACTCTTCCTCTACGCAAATACGGGTATATTTCCAATAGATTCTACCCTTCTCATTTCTACCCCTTCAGTGTGGTTATATGCGGATAGCTAGGATGGGTAGTAAGATGTAGGGCAGAGTAAGAAGGTATATATAATACGTATATACATACTTATAGCTGATAAACCTTGCCACTCTTTCGAATATACATCTAGAGCCTGTTTAAAAAAATACAGATACTTTTTTTATTGAGGCCATGGTTTTTAACATTTTATTATTATTATTATTATTATTATTATTATTATTATTATTATAGTCATTATGGTTATTTTCTATATATTTCTTTTGCTCTAAGAGAAATAAAAAAATTACAGATCTGGACTTTTGTTCTGTCCCCCCCCCCTTCCCCCCCACCCAACACCTCAACACAACTCTCCTCCAGAGATAAACTACTCCAAGTGGACATAGCTCACTTCTTCCACGACAAGTCCTCGATGTAGGAGAGGAAGTCCTTCATTTCTAAAGACGCTGAGCTGACGAGGTCGGACGAAGAGATCGAGGAAAAAGAAACGTCAAGAAAAGGGGTAAGAAGGAAAAGAAAAGGAGAAAAACTTTTTTTTGTACTACAACAAGAAA
Source organism: Timema shepardi (assembly GCA_902151425.1). Classification (NCBI taxonomy): domain Eukaryota; kingdom Metazoa; phylum Arthropoda; class Insecta; order Phasmatodea; family Timematidae; genus Timema; species Timema shepardi. The sequence goes on from CABFVX010003195.1 coordinate 60,910, forward strand.
GAGAAAGATAGCCCGCAACGTAGAAGAAGAGTAAGCAAAAGAGGAAAGTTGTTACCAAGACAACCCGTCGAGGAGTGCGTTTTGGGGCAAGCCATCCAACTCTTTCTTTCATTCTCTCTGTCTTTACACGTATTCCACTCCTTTTCAACATCACGTCTCCTTTACCTCCCCTCACTCACTTCACTCCTTACTCTACCCCTCCCCACCCTCCTTCTACTCCCTTTAGACCTGCTCTTTCCTTGGGTTGCCACCTTAGCCCCAAGAAAACGCCTTTACAAGACTTTGGTGATGGAAAGTTGGCCGCCCTGCGCTAGGCTCACTTGTATTACCCTGAGTGAAAAGGGTGGTCTCAAATGACACACACACACACACACACACACACACACACACACACACACACACACACACACACACACACACACACACCTCCCC
>CABFVX010003196.1:0-16795 GCA_902151425.1 Timema shepardi
GGCGTTCAGTCTGTTAGTCGTATCTTGCGAGAGCGGAGGCCGGTGATCGAGTTTGTTCCGTGTGTTGACCTTCCGAGAGCGGGTTGGTGAGTGTTATTACGTGTAACTTGTTACAAAATCTGGGATAGAATAAAATCTTTAGTGGAGTAATAAAGGTACGGGCCATGGGAACAAACTAGGCATGTGAGGAGAAGATTAAAAGAATGAAGCCGTGGATCAGATTTTCATGATCATGACGTTTGTCAAGGAGTGCGTACTTTGGTATGCACGGTGCAATGCCGGGCACCAAAGATCAAGTTAACACGAAAGAGACCTAAAGGATCGAAATGGCCTCGTTTTATTATGATTAGCATTTATTCTAAACTTTAATAGCTCTGCCACTATCGATAGTATCCAGACTATTAATATTTTCCCAACCCAACTGCAGAGAATAAGTGGGGCGTATTAATCTATATAATATAACTCGCTTTGCTCGTTAGGGGCTGTGACCCTATTTCCCAGTGAGTTTCTTTGTAAGTGGATGTAAGCTAATGTAATTACAGAGCCGTTTATTGATAGGTATTACCATTTAGCCACAAGAGACTTCCAAAGAAAGGTCCGCACCAAATTTAAAGTTCCTCGACCAATTTAATTTCTTTCCGGGGGTTAATTTAGCTTTTTGGAATTTTACTCTCTGTTTCAGGCTAGAAGCTATAAGTTAGCAAAATTTCAAGTTTCTAGCTCATCTGGAAGTGGGTAAACATTAATGTGAGTGAGTCAGCCATGTGGTTTTATAGTACCGGTATATAGATTTTCAGGGGTTAAAAAAAATACTTTTTTGAATTTTCCCGTAGGTTACAGTCTAGAAGCTATAAGAATGCCAAATTTCAAGTTTCTAGCTCATCTGGAAGTGGGTAATCATTAATGTGAGTGAGTAAGTCAGCCTTGTGGCTTTATAGTATATAGACTGGATGGACATATCACATCTGTGGCTGAGATTTTCGAACTATCGTCTGCGTACTATTGTGTAAGAGAGATGGACACTCTCGGGTATTTCTTTCTCTCCTACACACATACAAGGTAACGTGGCATGTTGACCTCGTTCATTAATTTGATTGAATAAATTAGATACAGCTATGTGTGATTAGTTAAATTAAATAAGTGTGTTAAAAAAAAGCTTTGAAGAGCATAACAAAGTTCAAAACTGGTGAGTTTTTTCTTTAAATAAGTTGATGTAGCTTAATAAATATGATTTTTCAAGGAAGCTCGTTTGGAAGGCTTGATCTCGTACCAGAATCCTACCTTACAATAGTGTTTAAGTAGGATAAAAGACCTTCCAAAAGAGAATTTATACTTCTGTTTGAAATGGCCGTTTATCTAGCCAAAATACTAATGTCTGAAAGTATTTTGGTACGAAATAAAGCCTTACAAATTGGGATTATTATCAAAATCAGGATTTAGTAGATAACGTACTTCCTACAAGTCAACTAACCTAAATTATCGTTTGAACGTAGGACTTCTACATAAAGTATGTCATTCAAACAAATTTAATACAGTTTTAGCTAACTTGTTTCGTTATAGTTATCGAAATCTCAACATAATATGGTTTCTGAAAGCAATATAAAAGATATTAGCGATCGTTAAAAAAATTGTGATATAATAATACTTTCCGCAAGCCTATAACCTAAGTGATTGTTTCAACGGATGACAACTACACAAAGTTTTTCATTCAAATAAATGTAATCAAGTTTTAAGATATCTTATTCATTATATCTATCGAGCTTTCAATATAATATGGTTTCTGAAACCAATATACAAGCTAATCCCCAGCTTTAAATAAAAGTATAGTGTTGATGTACTGTAAACAACGTGGATTATAACTATATATTAAAATATATTAAAGATTTTATTCGTAATTGTACAGTCTTACTCGTAAAGCTGAACTGTATATCCTTTAACGTAAATGTTTCTTCAGGCAAGGGTGATATACTTAAATATTGTCAAACAATAGCACTTATATTCATCAGAACCAAGGCTTTCACATAAGTACATGAAAAGAAACTGTTAAAGCTGTCCCCTCACAATGAAGCAGATGATAAACTTAGGCGCAACACTTTGGTCATTGAGCATGCGTATACTTATCTCCATTCAGTATAATATAGAGATCACTGGTGGGGATATGGAAGCACCGGCTTAAATATTGAACTCCGAGTGAAAGAAAGAAATATATAGTGACGAGTGAATCGTTATTTGCTGTGGGTAAAATGACTCAATAAACAGTTACCTCCAGTGAAATTGGTGTGGGAACGTACCCTCCATTTATTCTGTAAGACATTAAACTTACCTTGCATTACTCCGCTATGGTTAAACTTATATGATAGGACCATAGTGTTAATCACAAAGGTAAGTCTTCTACCACTTACAAAAAAAAATATCAAACATTGTGTTTATTACATATGAACCTCTTTAGACACCAATGTCACGTCGTGAGAATGGGTGACATCCTGTGGCGGAAAACCACAAAGAGCACTTGATTGGCAAAAACTCATAAGTAGACCTAAGAATAAACAGATAGATGGGCAGCTGAAGGACCTTGACCATATTGGCTTACAGAGCTCACGTCAAGAAAGAGAATATATTAAAAAAAATCACGGTGGGAATAGTTTAAAGACGCCATGTGGGCGAAATGAAATAGTCGCGTGCAAGTAGAAATCCTTAGCCTAGCCCCCAGAACACCCAAATTAATATGTGTGTTGTCGCTGCTCTTCGCGAAAATATATTTATTTATACACCTAAGACAACAAAATTCGGTAGTGATGGAATGTTGTATGAATGAAATTATGTTTTGTTTGTAACCTAGGATTCTAAATAATTCTAGTATTCACAATAATTTTACTAATGATTGTGTTAGATTTTTATAAAGCTAGCTTATTTTCAATTGCGACTTTTACATTTTCAGAAAGATGAATGTTGTTCATAAAATTGTATCAAAAGTGATTAAGTTCAAACAACTGACTACATCGGCTTCAAAATTTGAATCATATGACCCAAGAGTAGTTGCCGAAGGAAAACGTAAGTTATTGCCTTTTTTTTAATAATCAAAAAGTGCCGTATATAGGTCATAAAGAATAAATGTAATGTTGTTTGGGAATATTGTGAGTCAATATCGAAGTAAATTATAATTTCACTATGTTAATATTTTATTAATCCTTAAGTTGAAAACCTCTTTAATTTTTGGGACTATATTATTGGTAATTGTGTCAAAATATTGGGGTTGAGTGTGAGAAAAGAGGAACTTTAAGAATTTTAGGAATAAAAGAGCATGTATGACTTGGTGTATGGATGTTGTTGAAGAGAAGGGAGTGTGCAAGATTAGGGAAGTGTGGAGAAAATGAGTGAGGATGTATTAAGTACGAAGGTTTTAAAAAAAATCTTTATTCATAGTTTCTTTATAACCCCATAAGGGGATTGGAGGGATTAGGAATGTATATGTATGTATGTACGTATGTATGTATGTTTGTTTGTCGGCATTTTTAATTATGATATAGGTTTGAGAGTCTTAAAAGTATTCAATAAGTTTTTTAAACATTATTTTAAGTCCAAAAAATAGATTTTTCAATAGAACCAAATATATATGTTAATAAGTAGTAACCAATGGACACATTTTTTCTCCATTATGATCTAAATTCCCAAAATACAATCATAATGTTTAAGATATGGTTTTGTAAATAATTATCATCCGTTACTACCATTATTGTTGCACAATTTATGGTTATATTTTTTCAAAAGTTTTATACGTCCTTTTTTTAAAAAAAATAGTTAATAAAACATACAACTGTTATACTTATTTATATTAATTGAATATATTTTATATCCATAGGCCATAACTTATGTATTTAAATGAGACCCTAGAGATTTCAAACGATTATTGCTCATGTTTTAAAAATAAAGGTTTGACGTTATCAGTGTGTGTGACACAAATGAGTTAAAACTGTGTTTAATGATTGCAGCGTCCAAGGCAAAAAAGTGGAAGTTTATATTCTTCTTGGTGTGTTTGCCTGTTGTGGGGGCGGCATCATTTAATGCCTACTGGCTGACCACTACAACTAAGCGTGAAAGGCCTGAGTTTATCAAATACGATCATTTGAGAATCAGAAACAAGGTAAACTATTATAACAAAGTATTTAAAATATTGTTTACGTATTATATGCTAAATAGAAATGTACCTAGTTACAATAAAATATGTTTAAAATAAACAATCTAATCAATTGCACGTGTACAAAGAATCAGTCTATTAGATTTTATATTTGACCGGGCATAGCTAATAGTGGATAATGAATAGTGTAGGCCTACAGCATACAATTTGGGAAGAAGAAAAAAGGTTAAACTTAGCGATTAAATAAATCTACTATATTTTATTATAGAAATTAGTCTAACTTTTTGCGTTACTAAATAAAGTACCGGTATTTAAAAAAATAATTCACTTAAAAGTTCACTCCAAAGGCCAAATTTATTGGTCTATCTTTTGAAACATAAAGTAGAGCTAATTGGTGCCACTATTATTGAATTAAATTTTATTTTTGTTGGGTCCTGATTGCATTATGTTTATAAATATTTAGGTATACCTACTTTTATATAACAGAATCTAAAATGTAATACGTTTCCTTTAGTTTAATTCATGTTTGTAATTGACACTAAAACAGCTGAAATAATATAATAACGAATAAACATATTTACCACAAGGTATTTTAAACATGAACAGAAGATATTTCCGTCCGCCGTATATACTGGCCTTAAATAAGGCTAAAGGCTCTTCTTACATTCTCATCTGATAAGTCTCAATTCCAAGGGTTATCTATACCCAAGTCAATGCATAATAAATAAAAGGTATAAGTTAAATCAACTTGTATCGTCAACTATAATATTTACTATGGATCTATTATGAACTTGTTTTAACTTTTTGATAATTTATGTAGGGGCCTACTGTACATAATTCACTTTTAGCTACACATTATGCCTGAATATAAGCCTAGTCTTTTCCAGTTAACGACGAGGTTGGTTCTCAAATCCCAAATGTGTGTAATGAGTTGTTTTGTGATTTAAGTGATTATTTATTCTCTTTCCACGGATATGTGGGTACATATATTTTATATTTTAGTCCTACATTCCTTAGCTATACCTCCACAATACTAAATATGTGGCTATCAAGGTAGCCGAATTTTTTGGAACTAGTGAGGGTAGTTCCAAAAAATTTACGACAAACCCCGTTTTCTGTATAGTTTACTTTAGTGGTAAAGCCTCCTGCAACGAGAGGGTTACAGTAGCAGCCCCCATACTTTCCTCAAAATTCCATGCAAAGGCACTCGGATAAATAAAGACCCAGGGTATAACTAAATCCGCATTTTAGCAGACAATGCTATAGCCGGGGAGCAGCGTAATTTATAAATAAATGGTTAAGAAACCATGGTATATCTCGGAATAAGTTAGATTGTTCTTAAACATATTACCTTGCTTGATTTCAATCTGGTAAAGGTTTTAATAATGAACTGACATTCAATTCGTTAAGGCAAGATGTATTACTCCACTACACTATAGTGGAATCAAGCGTGGTACCAACATTGTCTGCTTTTAAGCCAATGAAAGGATTAATAATTTTCCAATAAGACAAAATTAAAACCTATTATTTTACTCCAACACATAGAGTGGAAATTATAAATTGTTTTTCATTCCCAGCGTTTTCCTTGGGGTGATGGTGACAAAACTTTTTTTCACAATCCAAAAGTGAACGCTCTCAGTGATGGCTACGAAGAAGTTGAGCCTAAAGAGATCAACACACCTTCTCCTAGGAGATCATATAAATAAAAGGAAGAATATAGTGCACAACAAAGACTGAATCACACATTTAGGATTATTTAAAGAACTGAAGTATCATTAATAATAAATATTGTACCCTTTATTGATGGAGGAGTTTAAGTTATTTGTTGTATTACTTTATATTAATCTTAATTGCATTTTCAAAATTTAAAATTTTATTTTTACACCTTCAAATACTAATACACATATTGAAATTTAGCAGAAATATATTTAGTAGGAAATATCCGCTAAGATTTGACTGTTCAATAACTATCATTGTGATTAAGTTGGAAAAATTTTGATTTTAATGTGAAATTATGATAGTATTTAACTGATTTATTTTACAAACTGAAGTGAGAACTTTTAATATAAATAAATCCCTTGTCAGAAATTTAAATAGTTTGTCGTGGTGTTCTTTTCAGTGTAAAATATATATTGTGTCCTATTCCTTTAAATTATTCTATTATTCCGCCTGCACCTTTCCCCTTATAATAACAAAAAGTACCGTGCAGATACTTAAAAAAGACATTACTTCATACAGAAATATATTTTATATTCACATCGAATATCATGATTAAATATGTATTCATTTACTGTGTTTAGCCCTTAAAATATGTGTTCATCTTTCGTGCCAAATACAAACCAACTAACAATAGAATTCATTTTACAAGTAATAATTATATTAGAGTAAATGTTGGTGTATTTTAAGTTAACTGTTAATAGTAAACAAATTTATTAAAAATTAAAGTGATATGTTTATAATAAATAGTATTTTCTCACCTCTTTCTGTTTTGGCGTTCCTGAATTTTTACACAAGCTCACTGGTTCTAAAAATTGTAATTTCTTGAACCCGTTACACACATAAAACAGTTATTATGTTATGGAACCTCAAAAAGATTTGATTTTCTGAGTTCTATCTACCTATAATAAACACATTAGAACCTTGTTAATTCTTACCTACCATTATATATCTAATTATATGATATTCAAATAGCCAATGTTTTAAACTAAAGTACTATTGACTTGAGTAAATTATAAAGAGATATAGACCTTTCTAAAACCATCCAAACATAAGTTATTAATACTAGCTATTTGTTTTATTATAGTTAATAGTTAAGTATATTAGATTAAAACATTTTTGTTATATATTAAAACAAATTATAAGTCAAAGTTTTGATGTTGGTGTTCTTGATAATTTCATAACATTCGAAAAGGATTTATATGATAATATAAATATAATTATAATATGTATCTAATATTGTTTCAAATGATATATTTGTTTTAACAATGATTTTTAAAATGCATTTACCTAGTAAAAAATTACTATTTAAAGGAAATATTTTAATTTGATTAGAAGTTAACCTCATCAAAATAGTTCTTGTTTTGGGACTTGGGCTATCAGTATGAAATTACTGTGGGAAACAATTGAATGTTGACATTGTTCTCAATATTTGGTTAGGTTTTTATATTTCTGACTAGTGTAATTTTTAGCTTGTTTGTACAAAAATATTGATAAATGCCTGAACAATTTGTTACAATGGTGAATTTTTTAAACTTTTCATGTTATTTCAAGGTTAAGTATTTATTATTAAGTTGTTTATAGGTGCCCATCTTGAGCTTCTTGTAGCTTGAATGGCCATTTTAACCTAGGATTTCTGTATGACCGTATTCAAACTTTTGTGTTGCGTCATCTCCTAGCCGAGTTTTTTGACTAATTGAAACATTAAAACTAATTAATTACTATTAAATTACTTTCAACATATCAACTAATAAATAGGCCCTCAGCATATTTTTATAATGGCTTTGAATAGTAAACAGTTCAGCCATATATTATGAAAACACCTTGCCTCATTAAGTTTTAGAAATAGTTTTCAAGTGCATCTTACATAGACTTGTACAATTATGCTGTGTTAAAAATATATTTTTTTGTAGGTTAGACATAATAGATGTATACAACCTAATGTAAATTAACTGCAAATATTGACACATCCATGTTTACTTTATAGATAAGGTGTGGAGTATTAATTTTTAAAACGTGGGTAAAATGTTTGCAAATTGTATACCTTTTATTAAGATATAAACGATTATTACTCTTAGCAATTTTTTTTTAGTTTCCTCATAGCCTATATCTCATTTCGTGTTTCTGGTGTTGTTACAAATTTTTAGATATTTTCACTCATGGCAATTATTCTCATACTGTTGTCTTTCTTCAAGAAAGAGGTTTTGGACTATACACATTATGGATTCAACTAACTGGGTAGAGAGAAAAAAAGGCTCAGAGCTCTTAAGTTATTACATTTTCTGATATAGTAGATTCACTTTTCAATAATCTAGTTTACAGTCAGTAGGCCCTAAGAGGTTGAAAAGTAATTTACAAAACACAAGGATTCACATGTGAGTTAAAAGGGTCTCATTTCTGGCTTAGCGAATGGGGTTATATAAAGTGCTCACCTCAGGACCTGATGTTCGGGGGGTTAAAACCTAGCCAGGATTTTTCTTGAAGGATAAAAATCTGTAGCACAACTTCCTTTGGAAGGAAAATAAAACCGTCAGTCCCGTGTCGATTGTGGACATTGAATTAAACACATTTTTCTTTGTTACATAAAGCACAATAAACTACAACGAGGAACACAATATTTGTGAGGCTGCAATCGAGACGGAAACAAATTGAGACGGACTAGAGCAGGGGCAATTATAACACTAGTGGTATCCGCCTTGGTGGCGTAGTTAGTTAACGCGCTAGTATCGTGTTGAGCTAGACTGCCAAAAATGGGGACATTGAGGTTCAAGTCTCAATCCGGTGAACAGGGGGGGTGGTTTTTACTAAATGGTTTCCACTCTGCCTCCACATAAATATAGGTTCACTTCCTCTAAAATCCAACTTTCCCAATTCCTAACCCATTAGTACAGGTAGTAAGATGTGGTGCTATATCTAATTTAATTTAAAAACTAGGGATCAAGTAACAAAGCTCTAAAATGGGGACTCACAGTGGTCTTTTATCAAAAAGTGTGTGATAGCCATCTCAAGAATCGATTCCTACTTGGGTGACCTGGTGATCTAGGGGTAAGGTGTCAGACTTCTGTGCTGGCGGCCGGGGTTCAATCCTCGGTCCCGGCACAGATTTATCTGATTACCAAACCCTTCCTTCACCTCTAACAAGACATCTTGTAAATGTGAGGAATGGCAGGCCTCCACCGTGGTTCGGATCCCACGTTAAACTGTAGGTCCTCCATTTCATCTCACAATCACCCTACCATTACACATTAGCGTAAGTGCGTATAACCTGATTGGGTAGTAAGACGCGATAATAATGACAATAAGAATAAGATTCCTATTTCTCCGCTTGAGTTCTATCCCTACTTCTCCGCTCAAGTTCTATTCCTACTTCTCCGCTCGAGTTCTATCCCTACTTCTCCGCTCGAGTTCTATCCCTACTTCTCCGCTCAAGTTCTATTCCTACTTCTCCGCTCGAGTTCTATCCCTACTTCTACGCTCAAGTTCTATCCCTACTTCTCCGCTCGAGTTCTATCCCTACTTCTCCGCTCAAGTTCTATCCCTACTTCTCCGCTCAAGTTCTATCTGAGTTCTTTGGTGAAAATGTGTGTTAGAGAACTCCCACATCTCCATATTAAATATTTCACATGACTTGTTTACCACCAAAGGACCGGAGGTAATACCAAAGATGGAGTGAGATGGCCGATTCGGATGTCTATAGCGAGGCATTGCATCTCAAGTGGGAACCCGAGGAAGATCACGAAGAGACAATCTGCGGGGTCGATGACAACTGTATAATCTTTCCGAACCACCATGTTGTGCCCATGGGGGATCCGGTGGCCCTTGCCCCAGGAGCCGAGGGGTCCTCCCAGTACCAGTATCAGGCCCAGGACCTCCTGGGTATCCAAATGTCAGAGGAGGTTGTGTACGAGACGTGGGACAACGGTGAGGTGGTTGCAGACGTTGTCGGGTGAGTCGGCTTTGCGTGTTTTTTTTATACGTCATCGTTGTTAGGTCGTTGCTTACCCTCTGGTAGAAATAATTTGTGGGTTGTAGATATATATTAGATTCAAAAAGATTTCAAGGCACTTTACCAATTCAATTTTGAAAATCTTGGATTAGTTGAGGGTTAAAAGATTTGTTTATATCAATTTAATTACAGAGAAGAAGTTGTCGGGGAACAGGAGCTTCTATACAAAGAGGAGGATCCAGAGATTCCTCTCCCACAGAACCAGGACTCTTACACATTGATGCGGCCCTATCCCTGCGACTTCTGCAGCCGCCGTTTCCGCAAGAAGGCCAACCTAATGAACCACATGGTGTCGCACCAGACGGACCGGCCGCACGGCTGCAACCTCTGCGGCGCCCGGTATCGACGCAAGTGCGACCTCATCAACCACATGAAGATCCACGCGTACGCGCCCGGGCTGGCGGGCGCCAGCGACGATGACGATGACATTCCGTCAAATCATTCCCGGGAGAATGCCCACCCCACCATCAAAGGACGGCGCAAGAAGGCGCAGTCCAGCGCACCAAAGAAGAGGCGGAGTATCTCCTCAAACACCCAAAGCAGCAGGGAGATAGAATTCGACGAGCTATCCTTCTATAAAGATGGGAAACCTTACAGCTCTACTCGTAAAAAAAACACAAACATTTATCTTGATGATGGGGTACACTTACCGCCCTCGTCTGTCGGAGGAGATAGCGAGAAGCACGCGGAACCTCCTGTCCCGAAATGGCCGGTTACTGACGAGACCCGGCCTTACGTGTGCCAACACTGCGGAGTTGGCTTCGCCCGGGAGAAAGCCCTCGCGTCTCACGCCCGTATCCATGCCGGGGACAGCCCGTTTGAGTGTAACACATGTGGAGAGATGTTCTGGGACGTAACCCTTCTTAGAGACCATGCCAGGAACAAGCACAGAAACGCTGTTGCCAAATATAACAATGACGGTTCTTATGTGCCGGACAATAGCTACAGAGACTTTGGCTGTGAGATTTGTGAGCTTAGCTTTGATACACAGGAACATCTTAAGCGCCATCGCAAGTAAGTGACAAAGTGGTAATACTAGGGTTTTTGCTCGAGTTTTTTTTATCGGATCGTCTCATAGCCAACATTGACTTGATTAAATGTATAATATTAATACTTGATTTAAATGATAAAATTATTATAGAGATGGGACCCCATAAAGATATTTGAGATTCGATAATTTGAGAAAATTTCAGGTTTGAGACTCAAACTCTTAAAACAAAGATTGTTTACACCCGCCTCGGTGGCGTAGTTGGTCAACGAGCTAGTCGTGTTGAGCTCGAATGCTGAGGACGGGGAGATTGAGGTTCAAATCTCGGTCGTGTGAACTGGGGGTGGTCTTTTCCTAAATGGTTTACCATTCTCCCTCCACGCAAATGCAGGTTCACTACCTCTAATTCAACCGTCCCAATTCCTAATCCATTAGCATAATTAGTACTTAAAGCGTATAACCTGAATGGGTAGTAAGACACGGTGCTAAATAATAATAAAAAAGATTGTTTACAATTTTTCTTGTGAAATTAGTTTTATAGTTCTAGTACTGCTTATGGGTGGTTCTTAACCATTTATAATTATTATAGGATGAGCTTAAAAACCAGACCCCAGACCAGTAATTTAACACTTACATGAATGTAGGAATGTTATAATGAATGAATTATAAGAAAGAATGTTAACATTTTATTACTATTTGTATTTTATATTATATCTTCTCTTATGTTCATTTCTTTTTAACAAAATTCGGATTTGTAAAATAGGGGCATTAACCCAACTCTAAATTATTATTGAATTCTAAAAAAAGAAGTTTTAAAATGATTACACCCAAAGTCTCATGTATTTTAAATAAAACATATTTGAAATTAAAATAGTGGTAATAATCTCAGAATAATAATTGCTAGAGTTGGATTGTATCAACTATTTTGCAAATCCGAATCTTAATTCTATCCTCAAATTTGAATCTGAATCTTTGTAAAAAAAAATCATTCATATAACATAAAGATATAAAATATAAATAGTAACCAACTGGTTAAAATCTATTCAACATAACATTCATGCATTTGGTTAAGGGTTTAAATTTATGGTCTGGGGTATGGTTGCTAAGATTTTCCTTTAGTTGTGTTGGGAACCCTCTTAGGTGGCCACATAGTCTTAACGCGTCAATTTCATGTTGGGCTAGACTGTCGGTGTCGGGGAGATCGGGGTTAAATACTGGTTGGGGTGCACTGGGGGTGGTTTTATCTCTAAATGGTTTTCCATGAATATAACCTTCCTAATCCCTAATCCATTAGTGTAATTAGTACATAAGCGTTTAACCAGAACGGGTGTTAAAACGCGGTGCGCAAAATATAAAGCTATGTTGGGGTTGAACCACCAATGAGCAGTACAGTATTAGAGCTCCAAAACAAATTCCAACTCAAAATTTAAATATTTTTTAAAAATTTTGGATCCGATAAAATTTCTAATCCTCGAATCTTTAATATCTCGAAGGATTCTTGGGTTTTGAGGAACCGAGGGGTCCGTTCCTATTTTATTGTTTTTATGTTTGTGTCAGGTCCCACATAAAAGTGGAGCCGCCCTCCAACGAACTCATGTGCCAACTCTGCGGGGAGATGTTCCCCGACCAGGCCGAGTTGGCCCTTCATGCGGACTGCCACGCTCGGTATCAGCCCCACCGGTGCATGCTCTGTGGCCACTGCTTCGAGGACGCCGCCTCCGTGGCCACTCACGTGCGGCGCCGCCACGGGAAGAACGTCCCTGACTTCACATGCTCCTTGTGCGGTAAGACGTGCAAGGACAGGCGCTCACTTCAAAAGCACTCGTGGGTGCACTCGGCCGAGAGGAGCTTTCCGTGCCACAAGTGCAGCAAGCGTTTCCACAGCAGAGCGCGTCTTAAGAGGTTCGTTGAATAACTAAGGTACATCAGCTTTGGTGGTCACATGGTCTGAGGTGTCACTATCACAATAGACCGAATTGTCGATAATAGGGAGATGGTGAATTTTACTTGAGTGGTTTTATACTCTCTCTTAACGCAAATTTTGCTATATTTTGTCTAAATTTAGCCTTATTCATCCTTAACACATGACCCTAATTTGTACATATGCATATATATTCTGCTTACACACTTTTTTAAGTGTATTTTTTTTCTAAAAATTTCTTCTAATTTTGAATCAATCTTTTCAAAATTACTTATGGATTTTTAAAAACTACAACACACTAAATTTTGGTTTTCTTACCACCCCCCTTCCTCCCCTTATCACACATTGTTACAATTTTGTGAACCCTCTTTCTAATATTATGTCACAATATAATGCTCTTCTCCCCCTCTTTTAGTTAAAGTAGTATTTTTAACTATACGGCCTATACAATCCTTTTATTGAAATGTGTTCACCAAGCTCGACGATTGAAGTCGATCTTTATTTGTTTTTGGTGACCTGAATTGAATTGTTAACTTAACCAAAATATAATCTCAAATATCAGAGACTAGACCCCCCCCCCACATTATTATTTTCAACAAACATATTGAAGAATAATCATAGACTCTACCATAAAATATGGGTGACTATCAACATTTTATGAGGAATAAATTAAATTTTCAAAATAAAATATAGCCTATGTTACTCGCTGATAATGTAGCTTTATATTGGTGAAAGAATTTTTAAAATCGGTCCAGTAGTTTTTGAGTTTATCCATTACAAACAAAAAATCAAATCTTTCCTCTTTATAATATTAGTGTAGATATTTATTTACTACTTGTTCTAAATTTTGCCATTTTTTTTAGTTGCAGTACATTTTTTTGAGAGCTAAGAATCGAATCATAAAGAATCGTAATATTAAGGTAAATTCTTGATTGAATCGAGGTAGCGCAGAGTTTAGTTTGACAACCCTAGTTTGAAATACGCCATCCCCCTTTATTATTACACACATAGTAAATTGAATTAACAACCCTCCACCCCCCAAATAAAAATAAACACATTTTAACCCGAGTGAGTTGGGCTTTTTTCTCTCTCCAAATTAATCGTGTTTTTTTCCATGTTTTTCTCAGACACATGGTGTCCCACCGAGACAAGGCGGTGTCCTGCAACGAGTGCGGGGAGGAGTTCCCCGATGGCCGAGCGTTGATAAACCACCGCCACAGTCACAACAAGGACCTAACCGCCCGCCAGTTCTCCTGCATGGAGTGCGGCAAGACGTTTGGTTCCCGCAGCTCCCAGCAGATACACGCCCGCATACACACGGGGGAGCGCCCGTACGGCTGCCGCTTCTGCTGGAAGGCTTTTGCGGATGGCGGGACGCTCAGGAAGCACGAGCGCATTCATACGGGAGAGAAGCCCTATGCGTGCGTGGTGTGCCCTCGATGCTTTCAACCAGCGTGTGAGTGTTCACAAACAAAAGGGCGATTTTTTTTATTTAATTACCTACTTTTACCAACGTTAGGTAGAAATTTAAACTTTTTTTAAAATAATCTTTTAATTAATTAGTATATTTTTAATAACATGGTTTACTGTTGATTAGGATTTAATCGAGGATTTTGAGGGCAACTAACAGGAAACACACTTTTATTAGAGTGCAGATGAAATGGGGGAAACTAACCCCAGTGTGGCCGACAAATATTCTAAACCAGACCTTCTCATCACTGGAAATCCAATAAATAGTGAACGTGACACTTTAGAATGTATGACCAGCATTGCCTATTTTTTTCTTATGCAATTTATCAACAAATACATCTTCACGCTAATGTGGGTGCATATATTCTTAACCTATTTCCTCATTATTGCCCATTAAATATTTACTTTTTAATAAACAAATCAACTTTCATTCTAGTGGTATTGTAAAAAAAAATAGAAAAATTACAGCTTGAATCTATCCTAACAAACCAAAGATGGGAGTTTAAAATGGCGAATGACGAATTTGCCTTAAATTGAAAAAAGTGGACTTCACACACACTTAAAATATTCCCAGAACTGAGTCAAAGTTTGGATATTAAAAACATGTTTAATATTAGAAAGAAAATAATTATATAGTAGACAGAATTAAAGATGATTTATAAAATTTTACATTGCAAACATGATTAGCATATTTTGTTCTAAGATGATAAATTACAGTCTTACTACAGTATGTTATTAAATTATTTTATATTTTGGTCATGTGGGCAATTATTTGTGATATATGCATAAACAAAAAAAAAAAGACACAAATTTAACACAAATATGTATCCTAAGTTTAAATATTTTTATTATCAAGGCTTTGTAGTATCGAGTCTGGAATTTTACTTTCAAAACGAAGTTGAAGTTATATGACATCTTCTAGTAATGTATTTCTTTCTCAGGTTGTTCTTCGCGAACATATTCGCTCTCACCATTCTGGCCCGGATAAAACGACCAATCATGTCAACGTATATTCTTGCAAAGTTTGTGCCGCATCGTTCAGTAGGTCTGACGAGTTGTGTGCGCATCTTATACACCACAGTGACGAGAACACCGCAAGACACCGTATGCCAAGTCTCGGACCCCGCAAGTACAAGCGTCGGCGCCGGCTTATGGCACACGAACTGAACCGTTTCTCAAACTTTGCCGAGAAATACGCCACGAGTGACAGAAGAGACTCGGACTCCGAGTCGGACGAAGATTTGAAGCGGAAAATCACCAAGAAAAAGTACAAAACCAAGTCGAAACCTAGCGCTAGTGATAGTTTGAAGACGGTGGCCAAAGCCCTAAACTCTGTCGCGGAGAAATTTAACCTCATTGTTCATTCAAAGTCCGAATCCGGGAAAGCCAAACAAGAGAGAAAGTCACAAAAGGCTAAGCGCAAGTTGGCCCCCAACAGGAAATTTGCGGGTGTTTCCGGGAACTCCAAATCTAAAGAGGTCGCCAAGAGGCCGATTGTTAATTTTAATTCCGGTGGTTTCGTAAAGAGAACTAGACCTCCCACCGAGGGACGAGTCAGGCCAAGGACAAAGAATGTTACTTCGAGCACCCTGGCCGCCCTAAAGGCTGTGAGCACGATCTCCAAGGTGAATCACGAGTCCGATATGAACCGAGTACGGCCGAGGACAAAGAACGTGAACTATCATAGCACTCAGATGTCAAAACTCTCCCCCGCAGTGTTCCCAGACGGAAGCCCGGAGATGTCGAAACCGGGGGACAGTGAGCCAGGTCCCGAGCATGCGGCCAAAAGGAACATTGAAAACGGTGTCGAGCATTTGGAGGATTTTGCCGCGTTTGCTAGTTTTACCATAAAAACGGAATCCGCCAACAATTTCAGATGTGAAATGTGTAGTAAAACATTTTTGAATAGATCTGAATTATTGGTACATGTCCCTGTTCACATTTGAGTTTCGCGATTATAACAACACAGGGCTTGTTTATTTTTTTCAAGTGATATTTTATTTTTTGCTCAATACGGTAAAAAACAAAAATATACCCTGTTAAAAGTTATTTTGAATACAGAAGGAAATTCAAATACTCGAAAAAATTTCTTGATTGAAATTAACCCTTTTAAAATTTAAAATAAACCCTTTTTTAAGAGCTATGTTGCCAGGTAGTGGCTTATTCAAACTTAATTTTAGGAGAAATTCAACCAGATCCTTGACCTTTATCGTGCCACATTAATCGCCATTATCGTCAACTGTTTCCAGTCTTTGGCTAGGTCAGGTTAAACATGTCTCCATCTTCCCCTAGCCTTCCATCAATCTTCCTCCTTTGATTGCTTCCATTCTTCTCCTCTCACTTGTACACTTTATCTGTTCCTCCCATCTTTTTCTTGGCCTTCCTTGCGGTTTTTATCTTACATACTTCATTACCATTATCATTAGCATCTTCTTATCCATCTTCATTAAATGCCCATATCATTTCAGTCTTGCTTCCTCTACTATCTCATGTACTCCAACATCCTCATTACATGACCATATCATCTCAGTCTTGCTTCCTCTACTATCTCATGTACTC
>CABFVX010003196.1:17779-64432 GCA_902151425.1 Timema shepardi
CCCCCCACTTTTATTTTCTTTGGCATCTTAAGAATTGTTGTCTCAAATTCTAATAGCCGACTTGTAGATATAAATGATTCATCACTAGAAACCAAGTGAATTTAATCGATTTCTATTGATTGTGTATTAATTTGTTCCTCCTCTTATGAACTACTTGAAAGCCCTTGCAGGAAAATTAATTTTTCAAGACTTTAAACAATGAGGAAATTGTGTATATATATTTTTTTCGTAAATGAACAAATCTGTTTATTTTCTACAAGATGTAAAAATTCGTTCTGTCATTTGATGTACATTTGTATTTGTATATAAATAGACGTTTGTTGTGCTAAGACAAAATTATTTATATTTAAATATTTACAATAATTATTGTAAATATTTCTTAATCAAATATTGTAACCAGAACGAGAGTGGTACAATGTTACTTTGTGTGAAATTCATCCATAATTTCTATTACATAATAATTGGAATACACGCCTGATTTTT
Source organism: Timema shepardi (assembly GCA_902151425.1). Taxonomy (NCBI): domain Eukaryota; kingdom Metazoa; phylum Arthropoda; class Insecta; order Phasmatodea; family Timematidae; genus Timema; species Timema shepardi. Next base: position 18,263 of record CABFVX010003196.1, read on the forward strand.
TCTTATTTTTTAAATACTTGTAAAGTTTTGTGAATATGGTCAATACATTTTCCCATTTTACTTATAATTTTCTTGAGTGTGTCGAGCTTTCTCCCCCCTGCCCCTAAATAAAAGTGTTAATATCTTTGTCAATGTGTCAGATTTTGTATGGATTTTAAAACAAAACAGCCAGTATTATTGCAAAAATATGTAGGAGTATGCAAATACTCGATAATTCGAGTAAAAGTTCAAGTCTTAAGTGTTAGTAGCTTAAACCTAAGATATTTAACAAATTTTAAAAAGTTTTGAGTACTCTGAATTGTCAAACTTTTTCTCGGAAATTCCTGGTTTTGTTAAGTTTTTAGATATAATTTCATACCAAATGGAGGCCCTCATTATTTCCTTTTATCTAATTTTAAACAAAAAAAATGTCCCCTTTATATTAAATTTATTAAAAAAATTAATATTTTTGTGACTATGAATTTTTTTTCCACAAAAATAAATTCTAAAATAAAAAATTTGTTTGTACCTAATTACGCATGAATCTATTACAATAATTCAACTTGAAATATTTATTTTTCAAATTCGTCTTGAATTCAAAAAAATACTTGCTTTCATACAAACTTTGACTCAAAATGTAAAATGCATACTCATACAATCTTAATTAAATGTAATTCAACTACCACACATTGTTAGAATATGTACGTTAACTGTAATTTAACCTTAATTTGCCCTTTAAGGTAGATAGCAGTTTTACCTTGTGTTATTCCATTATATAAGATAGGGTCATGTAGGAAAAATTGCTTCAGTTCAGAATAAACAGAGTGTATATGATTGTGCAGAATTATTAATAATCATCATCATCATCATCATTATCTGTGGCCAGGTCAGTGTAACCCGCCTCAGTGGCGTAGTTGGCTAACATGCTAGTCGTGTTGAGCTCGACAGCTGAGGACGGGGAGATCGAGGTTCGAATCTTGGTCGGGTGAACTGGTGGAGGTTATTTTCCTAAATGGTTTTCCGCTCTCCCTCCACGCAAATGCGGGTTCACTTCCTCTAATTCAACCTTCCTAATCCATTAGTGTAATTAGTACTTAAAGCGTATAACCCAAATGGGTAGTAAGACGCGGTGCTAAATAAAAAAATAATAAGGCCAGTGTAGTAACATTCTTCCGTTATTCTCCTCTCATTTGAACAATTTCTGTTATCTGCTCCTCCCATTTCTTTCTCGGCCCCACTTACGGTCTTTTTCCTACATACCTCATTTTCAACATTTTATTCGCCTTAATAATTATCATCATCAACAAATTCCTGCCGCTGGTCTCTCTTGAACATCAGCTTCTTTGCTTTCTCCTGTCCTTCCACCACTCATCTTCCTCCGTTTCGGCACCCAATTCACCCCTCTCCATACTCTCTTGCTGTCTGAATCAGTCCTGTCTCTTGATCTTCCTCTTTCTCTCCTTCCCTCCACCTCCATTTCGACCATCCTCCTTAGATTCCCTCCTACCTCCTCCACCCTCTCCTCCATGTTCGTACCACCTCCATCCCTCCTTCTTTATCCCATCCTGCAGAGGATCCTCCTTCACTCTCTCTTTCACCCTGTTCATCCTTGTCACTCCTAGAAAACTACTCAGAAATTTCATCCTGCAAACCGGCGTTAATTTTTTGTCATGGTTTTATAGTCAGGGAAATCGTAATTAAGCTCTGCACACCGTTAATATTTTCAATTATTTAGTTACTGTTTAAAAATAAAATTATCAACTCAACAACACTCGTAATATCTCTTTTTTAAAGATACTGCGGTGAAATGTAGATCTAGATGAGACTCTACCTTCAGATAAAGCAAACCCTCGGAAATAATTGTATCCAAGCTCGGAAGAATGAAGTGTAATAATTTTATGATTTTAAGTTATGATAAACAAATGTTCAATTTTTTAAGCAGATTGTGGCAGTAAATGTTTTAGTTTTGAAAATCTGATAATTTGGTTTTATTTTCTTAACAATATTGCAAAGGTATTTATGTAAAACTACACACAAAACATTTTTGAATATAAATAAAAAATTTTATGTTAGTTAAATTTCATTTAAAAAATATTAATAAAATATGGAAATAAGATCGTAATACATAACTGAAGTATGCGGTGTCAACTATTTGAAAATTCAGAAGAGGGTGGTTCAAGGTAGTAGTGTTTTAAACTGATTTGATATAACTCCAAAATTCTCAACAGTAAACATAAATTATCAATCATTTTATAGTAATTTTTTCAAAACTAGCAAAAGTTAGTTCAAAGTCTAATATGTTTATTTGTTTTCATCTTTTCCATGAAGATTAGATAAAAATGATTATAATTTAGATTTTAAATATTGCACTTAAACCGAACAATAGTGATAAATGCCAAAATATTAAATAGTATATTTCTATAAGGAAAACCTATCTTAATGAGCTTAATGAGGTGATTGTATCATATTTTTAAAAAGGTATAGGAAAGGGGGATAGAAACACAAAAGGGACGAACACAATATGGCTTTTAGGAAGCTGTATCGCGGGCTTCACACTCCCTCCCGATGATTTCCGATAGAATGAAACCTAGGTCGGGGGATTAGGTGATAACGATATATTTTCTTCAGGAAGCAGCTATTCATTACCATTTTTGTCCAGTGGCAGCAATTTAAAGTGTAAACTATGTTCTTTGAATTGCAAAAACCATATAGTGTTTGTTCCTTTTACATATTTCTATCCACCTTTCCTATACCTTCTTCCAAATTTATATGTCTGTAAAATAAGTAATTAAGGTGAAAACTGAATACATTTAAACAGTCCATTATTCATGAACAGGTTTTTTTTGTGCTGTCGCCCTAAAAAATATACACTTTCGTGATTTCACTTTTTCTCTTGTCTGTTACTTACAAAGTGTTTGCCCTAGAATTCTATCCAATATAACTCTCTTAAACCTCGTGTATTGTAAGCTGCCAAGTATGTATCACTTCACAGACTGTCCTTTCGAAGAAGAAAAAAAAATTACTCCTCGAAAACCATTAAACCACCTTTCACCCCTGAAAACTGTTGAATCACCCTGACCTAACACTTACCCAATTTGACAGATCAATGTGAACAATTGGCCTGATGCCGTCATCGCTACCTCTGCAGGCAATATCCATATCTATTAGTTACGGTAATTTGTTAAGGATGAGGACGGTTGAATTTAGAGGAAAACCATCATTAATACACCCGGCCAGGATTCGAATCCGGATCTCCCCGTCTTAGGTAGTCCAGTCTCTTGGGATATTTACACCTTATATATTCAACCTAGTTGTTGGTGAACAATGTAAGTCATAGGCTACATACTCTATAATCTACATCTAAAATAAATTGCCTCCGAAATAAGGCATTAAAAAATCAGTTTTAATCCCCGCTTCAGTGGCTGAACGGCCTTTATGTTAGACTCTCCTGCTGACGACTGGGAGATCGAGGTTCAAATCCCGGTCGGATGTATGGAAGGTGGTTTTTTCCTAAATGTTTCCCACTCTCCTTTCATGCAAATGTAGGTATATTACTTCTGAAATGCTTCCTTCCTTATCCCTACCCCATTTGAGTAATTATCATACAGGTGGTAAGCCACGGTGATAAAATAAGTTTTAAATGAGATTTTTTTTTATATAATAATAATATTTAGCACCGCGTCTTACTACCCGTTCGGGTTATACGCTTTAAGTACTAATTACACGAATGGATTAGAAATTGGGAAGGTTGAATTAGAGGAAGTGAACCCGCATTTGCGTGAAGGGAGAGTGGAAAACCATTTAGGAAAAAAAACGTTCACCCGACCAAGATTCGAACCTCGATCTCCCCGTCCTCAGCAGTCGAGCTCTCTTTTATATAAAACTCTACATACCACCTAGGTTATTCTCACATACCTTCCAGGGTTCTTTTACACGCCGGAACCGACGGCTTTACTTTCCTTCGGAAGGAAGTTGTGCTACAGATTTTTATCGCTCAAGGAAAAATCTGTTGACCTTGATTGGGTTTGAACCCAGGAACATCTGGTTCTGAGGTGAGAACTTTAGCCCAAGACCACTAAGGTTGACAGTTTTTTCCTTAAGGTTCTTTAGAATTAATTTATCCGACCAAAATTCGCCTGTTCTGATAAACCACTCCAATATGCTCATGTGTAAATGTAACTTACTATGGTAACTGTTCTCGACATTCAAACCCTTTACAAATTAAATTGAGATTCACCCGCCTCGGTGGTGTAGTTGGCTAACACGCTAGTCGTGTTGAGTTCGACTGCTGAGGACGGAGAGATCGAGGTATGAATATCGGTCAGGTGAACTTGGGGGGGNACACTCCCTCCACGCGAATGCGGGTTCACTTCCTCTAATTCAACCTTCCCAATTCTTAAGCCATTAGCGTGATTAGTACTTAAAGCGTATAACCCAAACGGGTAGTAAGATGTGTGCAAAATAATAAAAATAAAAATTGAGATTCAATTTTTTTTTTTAACTCGCTTTGTTCAAGGTTGTACATTTTCAAGAGAAAAGGTTTTTATCTTTTTTTAGAAGACCTCATCTATGATCTATTTTCATATTTGAGTATATTAACTCTTTTATTTATAATACACTATTCTACACAAAAACCATAAGAAATAAAATGAAAAGGGACAATTACGTCAAAAGTTGCTTTAAAAATAATTAAATTTATTAATTTAAAATGAACCAATAAGGTCATGTTAAATACAATTTCATAGCTATGTAAAATATATCAAGCTATATAAAACTCAATTTTTTTTTATATCTTTGGAAAAAATATATATTTTGTAAAAAAAGATTCTCAACTCTCACTTGACTAATATCAGATTTCGACTAGTTCCACTGTACAGCAAACAAATACCTCGTATGACCGCAATGCTGTATTTAATACAGACAGAGGGATCATGCCTTTCGAAGGACATCGGACCAATTTGGATAATTTTGATTTGTTAACGGTATTCCGACCCGGTTTGTTTACGCACGGTCTAACGTGCTATTTCGCAGTAGACTAAACTGCTGATGATGGGGAGATCGAGGCTTGAATCTCGGACGGGTGTACTGAGGGGTGTTTTTTTTCCAAAACGGTTTGGCATTCTGTCTTCATGCAAATGTGGGTATACTTCCTATAAATATATCCTCCCTAATCCTTAAAACCATTAGCGTAATTATTACATAAGACTATAACTCAAAACGGGTAGTAAGATACGGGGTTAAAAAAAACAGAATACCTTCACCAAAAGCAATTTTAAAATAACTTTTTGGTCATATATTATTTTTCGGTATTAGTTGAAAATCTATTACTATTGTTAACCAGTAAAACAATAAATTAGTGTGTCATGTTTGAATGAATTAATAAATAATAGATGAAACACTCCCTTTTTTTTGTTTATGTGTGTTTTTTTCTCGACACATGCAAATACAATTTTTACATAAAACATGATTTGTATACTAAGCAATAGTTGATGTTCGATGTTTATTATTACAAACAAACAAAAAATTTAGCTCTAGATTTTAATTACATATTATATTGTTATGTTTCCAATGTATATTTCACTTGTTGTAAATATTATTTTGGCCATGTTTTATAAGTTAATATATGTATATTATTTAGATTGACCAACTTTTTCATTTAATTTTAGTGGGTTTAATTGAATTTTTATGGGTGTGCGAAATCCACATTTTAAATTCATAATGAAACACCAATCAAATATACTAAATATTCCCGAAACCAAATCAAAGTATTTAAAATAATATTTAACTACTTTATGATAACATCAATGTTCTAATGGTCAAAGAGTCCCTGGTTACAAATACAGAAATACCAGGTTCGATCTCCGGCGCTTCCAGATTTTTCTGTGGGTCTGGAACGAGGTCAACTAAACCTCGTGAGGACAAATGAAGAGCTACTTGAATGAAAAAGTAGCGGCTAAGTTCTAAAAAACTGAGATTAATTCCCGGAGGGTTTGTTTTGCTGACAGTATGGTTCCCTTTCTTCACAAAAGTTGACACTGTCATCGCCAACAAATGGCGGCCACTCGGTCGATATGGTTAAACTGCGGACTGATGCCGTAGAGTTTTTTTTAATATAATTTTATACTGATGTGTTTTTATATAGATACTAAATGAAGTGTTAAGTTTCCAAAAAAATTTAAATGTATTTGGTCGTAATTTGAAAAATTGTGTTACTATTTAAACATGTAATTCAATTACTACAAATATTTATTATATGAAAATTAAATTATTATAGTACAAAATATTGAAAATTAAACATCTATATATATGTATATTTTAGCTGACAATAATTTTATTGTCAAAGCCAAAAATATTTTTTCGGAAGAAAAGTCGAATGTTCAAAGTGAAATTGAAATTTGGAAGCATCGCACACCCCCTATTTATTTTTATTTAACTAAAAGTGAAATAAAAAGCCTCAATTTTTCTATTGATATATTGCTTGGCTCTGTTTCAAATTATATTTGAGAGATTTCGCTCACACTACATACACTACTACATACACTACTGCTCAATCCAAGGTGGTATACACTACTGCTCGGTCTAAGGTGTTATAAATAACCGGCCGATTTAAGGGTTCCACACACTACACGGAAATTAATATAACTAAGACCCGCCTCGGTGGTGTAGTTGGCTAACGCGCTAGTCGTGTTGAGCTCGACTTCTGAGGACGGGGAGATCGAGGTTCGAATCTTGGTCGGATGAACTGGGGGTGGTTTTTCCTAAATGGTTTTCCACTCTCCTCCACGCAAATGCGGGTTCACTTCCTCTAATTCAACCTTCCTAATTCCTAATCCATTAGCGTAATTAGTACTTAAAGCGTATAACCCGAACGGGTAGTAAGACGCGGTGCTAAATAATAATAATATAACTAAGCCAAATTTAGCTTATTCTAAGTGCACGGTGAACAGCTGTGACTGGCCACAAAGGCTTCAGTCTTCTCTTGTCTGGTTTGTTGTTGACGGAAAGGTTCAGGATTTGAATCTCGGCCAAGGGCATTGAGAGTGTTTTTCCTCTAAATTTTAGTTTTCTCATTACCTCACTATTGTAAATAGTCAAATAACCCTGATGAGATGTGACATAGTAAATACAATGAAATAAAAGTGATATTTATTTTGTGCAAACAACACTATGGCATGTTTCTGATCGCATATTTTGTTGTTACCACATCAAAGCATAAACCTAATAATTTTTGATAAGAATTTGATCAAATCCACTATGTTACGTATTATGTCGAATTAAAGAGCGGATATTGGGAAATGAAGCTGAGAAGAAATAGAATAATATAAAGATAATAACTAAATATTTTTATTTTTTATTAAATTCATTATATCAATTCACACATTCAGTTAATAGATTTTAAAAAAAAAAAACCAATAGCTTAGCTCAGTCGGTAACGTGTCTGTCTACTGCGGTAATGCTCCTGGATCCGATTCTCGACATGGCTGAAAGATGTATCATTGGTGAAATGTGTGTTTACCCTTTCACAGTGATGAGTTAACGGCCGGGGGACTGGATGTTGTGCCTGCCCTAGTCTTAAGTTGTATTATAAGACATATGAAGCTAAGACAGGCCTAGCAAGACGGTAATGGAAAATATATGGCTACAGGATGGAAACAGTAATGGATGTAAAAAAAAAAAAAGAAGTTAAAACGTAAGACATTAGAATGGTGAATTATTAAAAGAATATAGTCAGGAACTGTATATCACTCTATCAGTCAGTTGTTTTAACACCTTGCCTGTTGTCAAGAAATGTAAAACTCTGAATGTACAAAACAATATTTTTGTTCTTTATGGTCGTGAAACATGGTCTCTTACCTTACATGACGATAAGAAAGTTAGGGTGTTAAAAAAAAAACAAAGAACTTAAAGAGAATATTTGGTCCAAAACGGGAGGAAGATGATGGATATTGAGGGAAGGCTACATTTAATTAGTTACATACCCTGTAATCATCAGTAGACATTGTTAGGGTAGTAAAATCTCACGGGTTACGGTGGACAGTTCATGCAGTGTGAATGGTAGAAATTTAGTACCCCTCCATTTTTAGGGATAACATGTTGACGACTGGTTTTAGTGGTTGATCAGTCTATTATTATTATTTAGCGCCGCGTCTTGCTACCCGTTCGGGTTATATGCTTTAAGTACTAATTACACTAATGGATTAGGAATTAGGAAGGTTGAATTAGAGGGAGTGAACCCATATTTGCGTGGAGGGATAGTGGAAAACCATTTAGGAAAAACCAGCCCCAGTTTACCCCACCGAGATTCGAATCTCGATCTTCCTGTCCTCAGCAGTCGAGCTTAACACGACTAGCGTGTTAGCCAACTACGCCACCGAGGCGGGTGTCGATCGGTCTAAAGTATCACACTCGCAATATACAGGAATTTTGGCGACGAGGACAGGGTTAAAATCCTGATCGGGTATACTGAGGGTCGTTTTTCCTAAATGGTTTTTCACCCTTCCTCCATATAATCCTAATCCTTTGGTATAAATAAGTGTCTAGCTCGAACGGGTAGTAAGACACGCTCAAAAACAAAACAGAAAACATGTTGAAGTAACTAATAAGACACAAATACCTGTTTTGGCAGCCGTGTGATCTAACGCGCTACACTATTGTTGGACTAGACTGCCGAAAATGGGGAGATCGGGTGTTGATCTTGGTTGGGTGAACTGGGGGTGATATTTCCTAAATGGTTTTCCACCCTCCCTCCACACAAATGCGGGTGCATTTAATCTAAATTAAGCCTTCATAATAAGTGGTGTGAAAAAAAAAGATGTAATTGAATACTATTATGGTTATATGATCAATTTTAATTGGCTAATATACAAAAGAAAATTGCATGAAACGTATTGGAAATTATGAATCCGATGGTTAATAACCTTTTCTTACTAACAAACCAGCGTGATTATATTGTGTTCCTTGCGACGGACCAGTCAGGTGTAGGGAATGAAAGGTAAGCTCAGCCTGATCTTTATATAGCAGGCCTGAATTGAGGTCACACATAAGACTTCATATGACATATGTTGATCCGAGGTATATATACTTGATTGACTCACAAATCAACTAATTAATGTAACTTCATCATGTATTATTTAAAAAAAAAGTATTATCAGTGAAAATTAGTTATTTCTACATTAAAACAAATTGACAAAAAAAAAAGTATCGTGTTTTACTATCCATTCAGGTAATATGCCTACATAATAATAATAACTGGTGACCTGGCAGTCTAGGGGTAAGGTGTCAGACTTCTGTGCTGGGGGTCCGGGGTTCAATCCTCGGTCCCGGCAAAGATTTCTCTGATTACCAAACCCTTCCTTCACCTCTGACAAGACATCTTGTGAATGTGAGGAATACCAGGCCTCCACCGTGGTTCGGATCCCACGTTAAACTGTAGGTCCTCCATTTCATCTCACAATCACCCTACCATTACACATTAGCGTAAGTGCGTATAACCCAAACGGGTAGTAAGACGGGGTGCTAATAATAACTAATAACTCTAATGGGTTAAGAATTAGGAAGGTTTAATTCAGAGTAAATGCACCTACATTTGTGTGGAGGGAGAGTGGAAAACCATTTAGGGAAAAGCAACCTCAGTGCACCTGACTGGGAACGAACCCCAATCTCCCCGTCTTTGGCAGTCGAGTCCAACGCAAGAGTAGCGTATTAGACCACACGGCCAACGAAGCGGGTTTTAGTTGATATTAAATGCTTCATTTTTATAGGATATATTCTATGAAGTCTGTTTCTCATAGCTGATGTTACTGTTAAAGGCTCGACAACTCTTATTTAAGTCATCGTTTCTTGAGTTCGCCACAATCATCTAGCCTATAAGGAATTAGGAAGGCTACAAATCTGTAATAAAAGACATACTTAAAACTTATATCAGAAGAGTGTCTCCAAACAGGAGTTTAAGGTTATGTTTTGAATTTTATAAGCCTCCCAACACTTTAGTTATAAGTCGTGTGTGCTGATATAATCAATCGATTTTTTTAAAGTAGGCCTACATAATAAATACCTATATAAAAAATATTACTCTCCATAAACTACTAAAAGAATAATAAAAAAATTATTGTCCCTTTGAACTAATACTTTAATTAGGAAAGTGAGACGGTTGAAAACTCACTTCTAATATACCCATTCGGGTTTTGAGCCATGACTCTTCATAGATGAGTAATAATTGAGCCATCGGAGTCAAAATTTGTTTTATTACCATAAAATTAAAAATAATGATAAAGATTATTGTTTCTGGGTTTTAGTTTTGCCACCAATTCATCTAAAAATTAATTTAAAATGTTTCAACTAAATATTTATAGTCTGTACATGACCCTCCTACAAATTTAATACTCGGAAGATTGTTTTATTTAATAATTCATTTCAAACGCCACTCGCCAGCGTGAAGAAATAACAACTTTAGCGCATGCGTATTTATTGATCAAGAAACGAAGTTTTAATAATATTATACCTAAATTTTCTCACAAGATGACATTTAAAAAATACAAACCTCTGTTGCGGCTATTATTGACCAAAGATTTTACAATATTATTGGTGCCATTTAAAAGGTGTTGATAATATCTATCAAAAATGACTGCTGCAGATCACATGACTTCACGTATGAATAGGATGAATATGTGAAAGTATATATTTAATAACTTTTTTTCTAGCTGTCAGATATGTTTATTCATTAGAAAATTGGTGTATACATAAACGCGTGTTTATTGAAAAAGGAACACAAGACCTATGCGCCTGATTGTCAGCATTAAACTTTCAAGATTCATGGGATCTCTTTTAAGTTAATACGTAAATCAAGGACCAATACATTACAGAGGACCATCGCTTTTTATTATGGCTCACTAATGTTTGTTTATATACTTTTTTTTTAAACCAACATGAAATCACGATGTAACAATTTAAAGTGTGACGTTATTAGTAATTTTTAAAATTATAAGTGCAGGTAAAGTTATTCTAAATATATAAGCTAATAATTTTTAAATAATTCCACCACCGTTAGCTAACAATTTTGTTTGGGGTGGAACGCAAACACATGCTGTTGTAAAACGTTGCGATTACATGTATAAAACTGTCAAATAGCATTATTAATCACAATAAACACTATAGTTTCTGACGGATCAATATTTTGAGTAATATTTTCTTAGGTTAATCACCTAGAAAGATAATTCAAATCCAATGCTCAAGAAAATACCTTGTTCTCATACGCGCCATGTTTATTTACTATCAACACTGAACAAGGTTTAAAGAAAAATAACTCAAAACATACATAAATAATATGTTGTTTATAACACGCTTAACATTATAAACTTAGCCTTATCTTCAATTGACAGCTCTATGTTATATTCTGAAAATTGAAAAATGATACCTGGACACGGGAATCGAACCCGGGACCTTTGGCTTAGTACGCCAACGCTCTTACCTCTGAGCTAACCAGGATTCGCCCCGTGCTCAGGGTCATTCTTCACTCATATTTCAACGCAGAGTCTATGATGGACGTGTGGAAATCGCTGGCTACAAATGTGTGGTTTTATTAAGATCACGAGCTATCAGACAACGCAGCCACCTTCGACTCGGTAGTTGGCTTATTGCTGCCATTTGTACAATTATTATAACTGTACGGGATGTTTTAGCCTCATAGTTTTTTCTAGGTTGTGTTGGCTTGCAATAATTATTTTAAAAACACATCACTAATATTATGACGATTATCTAAAACTCATATTAATTGGCAATTGTAATTTTTATTATTTGTACCCATTTGAATTATATATATTTTATCTTTTTTTTTAAGTTGCACCTATTAGTAAAGTCCTATTCCTGTTTATACTAATTCAGAGGTTAAACTGGTAAAAACATTCTTCATTCTGTCACATAGGTGAGTAAAGACCTATCTACAGACTCCGTATCCATAAGGTGCTTAGTACTTCGTAAGATATCGACTCCACAATAATAGATTGAGTGTCTAGAGTCCATATCTTTAATTCCTTAGTTTGTACCACTTCATAAAAGTTGACTCAACTTTAACTTGGGTGACCGGGCGGTCTAGGGGTAAGGTGTCAGACTTTTATGCTGGCGGCCGGGGTTCAATCCTCGGTCCCGGCACAGATTTATCTGATTACCAAACCCTTCCTTATACCTCTAACAAAACGTGTATTAATCTCAACTTGTGAATGTGTGGAATTCCAGGCCTACCACCGTGGTTTGGATCCCACGTTAAACTGTAGGTCCTCCATTTCATCTCACAATCAGCCTACCATTACACATCAGCGTAAGTGCGTACAACCCGAACGGGTAGTAAGACGCGGTGCTAATAATAATATATGGGAAGGTCCACTCTAATAATACTATAAGCTTAAGGTACTTTTGTTTTTTAATTCATTTGCTTTCACAGGCCTGATAATGAAGATTTGCCTTAATAGCCAGACTCCACTACAATAGTTCATAGAAATTACATAATATTATAAACATCTTTGTCACAAAGGACAAGACGAATTAAAATAATTCACCGCCGTTATTTTTCAACTGATAGGTGCTTAGCTGCAAGATCCAAGATGAGAACAGACTGTCTCCTAACTCGCTGAAGGAAAGGTCTTAATTTCCTCCTAAATTTTGAATTTTGTGGGATTACTAACTCATGTCTATTACAGACTGTCGCAAATTAGTCTATATATGACACCGGTCTTCGTTAAGTCGCCATCATTTTCATCCCACTTTCTAATGAAGTTTTCATATTCTTGCGTTTATTTTAACAGGACGTCCAGTGACCCAGAAAATGGAAAGTAAGGGAATTTTCTTGGTCAGGGAAGTCAGGGAATTTGATCAAATTTCTGGGATCTTCACATATTCACTAAAATAATGTGCAACTTTTCATTTACTATAAAAAAAATGTTTCCATTTAATACGTTGCGCGAATCTCTTTTGATACATTTGTCCTTGTTGAGCACATTAATATAAATGTTTAAAGTCAACTTGAGATTTTTATTTCATCTTTCCACTCCTCTATCGCGTTTTTTTAGCCAAAGTTGAGTTATTGGCCTGTGTAAGGTGATCTTTTATTATTGCAGTATAATCTCACTGAAATTTAACTTAAATCCCACTACCCAATGGCCCATTGCTTTAGGCTGAAATATTTAAACCCTTAATAAGGTGACATTGTTTGAAAATGTTTAGGTCTATATTTTTAATATATAGTGACAAGAAAAGTAAGAAACTGGCTCAGAAAAATTTGGAAAAGTCAGGGAATTTTAAAATATAGTTTTTATTGTTGTTGACTTCAGTAGTCTTGGGGTAAAGTGCTCGCCTCAGACGCAGATGATTGTGGGCTCAAGCCCAGCCGGGGTCGACGGATTTTTCTTAAGTGAAAAAAATCTGTAGCACAACTTCCTTTGGAGGGGAAGTAAAAGTCATCGTGACTCATGTCGATTGTGGCGTGTGGAAGAAACCTGAAAGATATGTGAAAATACCTTTCCTGGCAAAATTGGTTGGCACTTTCATGTTTGCTCATAGAGTTTTTAGTGTGGAAGTCAACGAGGAAACACCACAATTCCTTAGCTCCTCTAGAATATGGTATTTCTACCAGATGGTGCAGGCAGCACCAACCAGCCGAACGCCTGAGTGCATGTCAAGCTCCGCACGGTTATAAATCGCATCGAACCAACCTTTGGTTTGTTTACTTAATAAGAAAGTTATTATTCTCTACGCTACATTATAATATTTGTTATTGTTACAGATCTTATGGCAGGAAATCCCTCTAAACCGCGCGGGGATGAGGATGTTGTGTGTGTTCCTGAAATTGATATTAAACAGGAAGATGAGGTGAGAAAGTACACCTAAAAGTTTTTTAAGCAAAATAATTTTTAGTAGAGAATAAATGACAAACTTTGGGTAGGTTTTATAAATATTAAACTGCTTAAAAAAAAAGTATGGGATCTCTTGTAAGTAGGCGAGATTAGGGATATGATATTGAAAGAAAAGTATCGATACCCTACTCATTATAAGTATCGGAAGAAAAATATTGATACCGTACTAGTGTCGGAAGGAATGTATCGATAACAGTATTGGTTGAAACACACACACACCTTTCTGTTTCAACTTTTTGGGGAACCCTTGCGTTAACTGAGTTCAATGAGCTCTACAACACCCTATTTTGTTTAGTCTGTTGTGACCATGCTCGTTGATAAAGGAAGGGGTAGTGGACTGGTCGCTATTCGCCCCGTCGTTTGGTCAGGCATCGAGATGTGTTGATAAACAAAGATGAAAGAATAGTTATAAATGCTGATTAGCTTAAAGAGATTGAATGCTAGAGTTGCTTCTAGCTTGTAATTCAGGAAAAGAGTGAGAATTGAAAAATAGGCTTAATTATTTTCCCCCCACAACCCATCCTGGTAATTTAAATCACAGCACGAGTGCAAATAAAAAAGTTGTTTCTTTCGATACCGATCTGATACTGGAGTGTAAGTACTAATATCAGTGAAATTATCGGCAAAAAGGGCTGGTATTGGTAGGGAAATATCGATATTAGTAAAATATCAATACTTTTTTCACATTTTTTAAGCTAATATCACAATTTAAAAGCCATTAACTTCAATAGTTTCCCAAATATATTATTATTATTTATTGTGTACATGGCGATCTAGGGGTAAGGCGTCGGACTTCTGTGCTGAGGTGTCCGGGGTTTAATCCTCGGTCCCGGCACAGATTTATCTGATTACCAAACCCTTCCTTCTACCTCTGACAAGACGTGTATTAATCACAACTTGTGAAATGTGTGGGAATACCAGGCCTCCACCGTGGTTCAGATCCCACATTAAACTGTAGGTCCTCCATTTTCATTCCCCAACTCAACTATTTAATTTTAAAGCTTTTTTTTTTGGTAAGGATGAAGAAGTATAATTTGAGGGTAATACACATTTTTGCGGTGGGAAAGTGGAAAACCATTCAGTTTGAACCACCCGAAGTACACCCGAACGAGATTCAAACCTCAATCTCCCTGTTATCATAGTCTAGTATACTGCGAGAATATCACGTTAGACCACGCGGCCATCGAGGCAGGTCATGTCAACAAGCAGATAAATGACATTAGTTCAACCATGTCAGCCATTGACGGTCGAGCTATACTTTGTAGTTTTAGGTATAAACGGGTAGAACATGATTAAGGAAAGAAATTGTTTTGCTTGAAACGCTAATTCTTGGGGTCACCCTGTTTTTTTTTAATTCTATTTTGCACAATAGTGTGTGTGACCCGCCTCGGTGGCGTAGTTGGCAAACGCGCTTGTCGTGTTGAGCTGCTCGACTGCTGAGGATGGGGAGATCGAGGTTCGAATCTCGGTCGGGTGAACTGGGGGTGGTTTTTCCTAAATGGTTTTCCACTCTCCCTCCACGCAAATGCGGGTTCACTTCCTCTAATTCAGCCTTCCCAGTTCCTAATCCATTAAGAGTAATTAGTACTTAAAGCGTATAACCCGATCGGGTGGTAAGACGCAGTGCTAAATATAAAATAGTTTGTGTGTGCATGTATGTGTATATATAAAAAATCAATTGGTTTTTTTTCATATCCTAGGATGATTTAGATGAAGAACAAAATTCTCTCAGAATTTATATCACTGAAGAGGAAGACTTGACTGACCTAATTAAGTCGGAGCCATCAACGAGTGAGCCATCTGCGGATGAAAAGGATGCCAAGGTATGGTTTTGATACCATGTTGAACTAACATAATATTCTTTGCCCTGTAAGATTGGTTGTTTTTTTCCACTTTGTCTTACTAGCCATCTTGTCTAGCTTGTTTAGTTGATTTCACTAATTTGGTAGGTTTGTTTGAGCAGCCATTTTTCACTTCAAGTCAAGTTTGAACTAAAACACTTTTTTTTTAGCACCCAAACAATAAAGCAATATTTGAACTAGAAATATTTCAAGTTTACTTTATGTTGCAGATCCATTTATAAATCATGACTAAAAAGATAATATATTTTAGGTTTTTTTTTTGTGAAAAATATTGTAATCACACAAAATCCGATTTTTAAATATCTTTAATGTGATTGTGGAACTTTTTTTTTTTTTTACTACCAGACAAAAGGAAATATCGAGGGACTTTTATTTGCTTTGAAATAATATCTTAAAATCGAATAAAATTAATCTCACTCAGAATTTTCAAGTAAGAATCATAAATTCCGACTACTCGAATTTTTCCGTGTTGTTTTAAAAATCTTCAAGTTGAGTTTGAGCAGTTACTAAGACTCGACTTGGAACTCGAATTTTTAGAGTACTCGCTCACTGCTACTTTTTAAACGCTAATTTGAGTAGAGATAAGGTAGGCAGAATTTCTAGGAAATGCGCCTTCCATTCACCCTGAAAGGAAATCAGCTTACCTTGCACGTTTACACTATGGTGGAGCTTATAAGACTGGGCCATAGTGTTATCTGTCAAGGAGAGACTGATATTGTTCATGGTAAGCGATGGGTATATACCTGCATTTATGCGAAAGACAAGTTGGGAATTGACAAAGAAAAAAAAACTACTCTGAGTGAACCCAGTCAGGATTGAAAACAATACCCTCCCGTCACCGTCAAACCAAACTATATGAATCTGGTATTTAGTCTCCATGCCCCTCCATGCAGCTATGTGGCTCTTAATGACAACCATTAAAATGGCGCATTCACAGATGATGCAAAAACACATTATTTTTAAACTAGTCAATTTTCCTTGTAGAGAAGAGTCGAGTCCTGATTTTCCGATCCAAACGGGACCGAAAGGGTGCAGGATAGCCAAAATGTCGGATAGTACGGAAACAAGGTGAGGTACTGGAAAAAAACAAATCAAAATTTAATGGAAGTTCAATATATATATATGACCCGCCTCGGTGGCGTAGTTGGCTAATGCGCGAGTCGTGTTGAGCTCGACCGTCGAGGACGGGGAGATCGAGGTTCGAATATAGGTCGGGTGAACTGGGGGTGGTTTTTCCTAAATGGTTTTCCACCCTCCCTCCACGCAAATGCGGGTTTACTTCCTCTAATTCAACCTTCCCAATTCCCAATCCATTAGCATAATTAGTACTTAAAGCGTATATCCCTAATGGGTAGTAAGACGCGGTGCTAAATATATATATGAAATAAGGTACTAGTAACCAACTTACTCCAAAGTATAAAAAATGCAATGACTTAAAAAAACTACTACTTTAATTATACAAACAGCACAGTGAATTTCAAAACAATTAAATGTAATACATAATTGGGGAAAAATCACAAGAAAGGTCCATTCCTGAACCGTCGTTTTCACTTGAAGGCTCCTCGCCAGAAAGCATTTCCACGCCGACAACGAACTATGTTGAAAAGTAGCTGAAAATACTTAAAATTGGGTTAAAAAAATTACCAAAAAATATTGGGTGGTTTCTATTTTATTTCAAAATGGTTCTTACTTGAAAAAAAAAACACCCCTAGTATACATATTTGTCCTCTCCTTGACAAACAGATTAAGATTATAGTTTAATTGAGCTGTACCCCTTCTTCACTGTTAAACTACTCTAACTAATATATTGTTTTGTTTATTTTTGTTCAAAGGCTTATCGTGAAGGCCCTCACCGATGTCGTCGTCGTCGCCGCCGCAAAAAGTGTACGCTTACTGAAGACCAGCCTGACCAGCTTCCAGACCCGATAATACGGTCCCGCCGGAAAAGAACTGTCAGACTTGTCAAACCTTACTCTTGTGACGTGTGCGTTGCGTCTTTTAAAACCCGCAAGGAATTGAAGGCTCATGAAGTCGAACACTTCGACGAGAGATTCTCAGACTTGAAAGAACCGAAACCTCGTCCTTGCAAGAAAAAAAAACCATTCAAGCCCTTGACTCGCAAACTGAAATACTACCCTACTTTCTGCGGGAAGTACCTTACCAACTGTAGGGCGGACTCGCGTCAAGTTTCTAAAAGGAAAGTCGCCAATAATACCAAAATTAAGTCCATAAGTGAGAATTCGAGCACTGTCGACGAAACTATTGAATCGGTCATCAGTGACTTTAATCTTAGTGTCGTGTCCGGCACTAAGCAAACCGAACAGGTTAAATCTTGTGTCAGAAGTAAGCGTGTTTCCTCAGTCAGCGATAACTTTGATATCCGTGTCGAGTCAGGCACTGAGAAAGCGCAGCAGGTAGAAACTCCTCTAAGAATAAAGCGTAAGATTGTTCCCAATAGGAAATACGCAAGTGAATGGTATACTACAGATTCTGATTTTGATTTCGACTGTTTAGTGAAGAGAGGAAGTATAGAGCCGGCATTAGGTGAAATTACATCAAACATGATGGCCATATCTGTCATTATTACGCCTGATGAAGTTCATAAAACGGAAAGTGTGGTTAATAATATGGAAAATTGGACGCCCAAGGTGATTACAAAGCCATTAACCATGGCACACAACAAGCATAGAAAACAAGACAGTGCAAAACGCGAGAGAGATTCGAACCCGAAAATTAAGATTCCCGAGTTAAATCAAAAGAAGGACGTGATTCGTACACGTCCAAGGACTAAGAATGTCTACAGGGTAAAACCAAGGGCAAACGATGTCTCTCCGGCCTTATTCCCAAGTATCCCCCTAGAAAAGACCCTGGTCGCACCAGCAAGTGCGGCAGTAAAAGGAAAACCCATTAACGTGTGTGATATGTGCTGTAGAACATTTTTCAGTAGAGAAGAACTATTGTCACATGTCATTGTTCATATTTGAGGAAGTATTTCTTAGGGTTTTGCGAGCTCAAGGTTTTTTTTTTAAATTCGAGCGAGCTTTTCATAAATCTTCCGAGTTGATCTCGAGCTTGGATTGACTGAATTTATAGTTTTAAAACTTAACCATGTCAACAAAATACAAATATATATTAATATTGTTTTAATTTTTTTTAATGAAATAAGAGACATAAACTATTGTTTTAAGCTTGTTTTTAAGTATTGGTACTTAAAAAAATCAAGCCATAATAAATTATAGAATGAACTTTGAAAAATAATGCAATAATAACAGAAATATTAATTTTGATACAATTAAACATCGTCAATAAAGTACAGCTGTTCTGACCTACCAGAATTTTTTTTAAAGATGTATTTAGTACACTTTTGCATTGATCTGTACTTTACACTGTCTTGCACTAAGTTAGTGTTCTAACAGCTCTACATAGAGATGCCTTTCCTATTTCTTATTAACTCTTCATAAGGCCCTGGGTTGTTGTGGCTTACGCCCTGGGCATAGATATCTTAGACCCCCCCCCCCTCCTTTCCCACCTTGTAATTTTTATAAGCCTCTCTAACTATTTATTAGTAGCTACATTTTATAATGGAAAAATGCGCGCTGATTAGCTAACTTTTTATTTATTTTGTTTATTTATTATTAGATGATATATTTAGGGCCATAATAAATAAAAATAACATTTTGTTTGTTTATTATTTATTTTTGAATATCACTATATACATTTACATAAACACATACACACAATAGAAAAAAACCCTGCAAATACCAGTCCAGCAGGGATCTCGTATTATGAGTGCTACAGTACATTGTGAACATTTAAAAGTAGTCAATGAGATTATTATTATAATTATTAGCACCGCGTCTTAATATCCGTTAGGGTTATACACACCAATGAGATTAGAATTGATGTAAAAAAATAATTCTATTTTTGATACTTTTTTTTAACAGTTCAACATCAGTCATGGGTTATTTTTAACTCGGCACCACTCAATTTCCTACTCATATTTAAAGACTAAAACTTGGATACAAGTCACTAAAAAAACACAAAGAATCACTGAGAAAAAAGGTTTGTATGAAACAATTGACAGCGAGCGTGGGAATCAAACGTCAACATTGAGAATGAAACGCCAAGACAGGCAGACGATAAATAAAGTAACTAAGGGTTAGTATGCAAATTACTACAATAGAATGCGTGGTTGGCAGGAAATTTGATGGTGATTTACGCATTTTACATGTAGAATAAACGCAACAAAAATAATTAAAAAAAGGGGTGACCTGGCGGTCTAGAGGTAAGGTGTCAGACTTCTGTGCTGGCGGCTAGGGTTCAATCCTCGGTCCCGGCACAGATTTATCTGATTACCAAACCCTTCCTTCTACCTCTGACAAGACGTGTATTAATCACAACTTGTGATTGTGTGGAATGCCAGGCCTCCACCGTGGTTCGGATCCCACGTTAAACTGTAGGTCCTTCATTTCATCTCACAATCACCCTACCATTACACATTAGCGTAAGTGTGTATAACCTGAACGGGTAGTAAGACGCGGTGCTAATAATAATAATAATGTAATTTTGTCACTTTTTAATTTTGGTGTAAATAAAATAGATATTTTTACTCTTTAAAGAATATGTCCCTCTAGTGTGCACCCTAAAGTATGGTCCCTGGTCGTTTACCCAGGCTGCCCGATTATAAACTGGAGTCTATCCTGACAGTTTGCACTATGCCTGTATCGCTACACCATAGCGGATTCATGCAAGGTAAGTTCGCCGCCTTACAGGGTAAACAAAGGGTTCATTACTGTTGTTACTGATTGAAAAGTTATTGCTTTCTTACAAACACTTTGGTTACTTTTGTACAAACAGCACTGTACGAAACGAAAAGTATTTTTAAAAACCTGGTAATATTCTGCCCCTAAATGTTGCATTTTTGTTTAATATATCCATTAGATCGTATATTTATATGTATTTGAAAAAAAATGACACCTGTACATGGAGAATTGAGGCCTTTACTTATTACTCCTTTACCTACCACTAACCTTTTAAGTATAACTGTTAGGCAGTAAAGAGCACCATCTGTTGGCGGCAATTGAAAACTACTTCGAAATAACTCGCATGCAATCCTCAGAGGTACAACATTAAAAAATGTTTTTAATCCATTTTGAGTCATGTAATGATTTTATTTATTTGCAACTTATTGAAAAAGATTTTCTTATGAGACTATTTTAAAATGCGCCCCACGCTAAGGAATCACTGGCTTACAATATAGAGTAAACTCTAATATGAGGCTAGTTAAAGGCCTATAATTTAAAATTAACATAAATGGGGGTGCTCTTGAGATGAGTGGAGGGAGCAAAGCGTTAGAGGTTTTAAAGGGGTGTTAGTTTTTAAAAGAAACAAGAAAAAAAAATGGAACAATTTAATGTCATCACATTGAGACCGGGATATGTAATAATTTGTTTAACCTGGACTATTTTTGAAGGCAGTCTACGTTTCAACCGGCTTTTTATTTCTGAAATTTGTACAGCCTACGTTGTATTAACCGCATTGCCTGTGATGACTTTGACAGGTGAGAGAGCATTTACAAAACTGCAGTTAATTATAAGTTAATAGCGGTGACTCATTGGACTTTGGTACTATTAAGTGCATTGAAAACGAGACAGCTCGGGAAAAAGATGTCTAAATATTTATTTCCTCCATCTAAGTATAAAAAAAGCCCCCGCCCAGTTTTAAAATATTGCATGGGTATATTTTATAGTACATTTTGATTCACTTATTCCCGACATTCATTTTTTCCAATCCTAACCTCTTTCAAGCTTTATTTCTGTTGCCTAATAAGTATACCATAGACATATTAGAAAAAGATCAAAACTACTGAACCTTGAGGTTTGAACTCAATTTATACATTATATATACGATATAAGTAAGTAAAATTTTAATTAATTTTGGATCTTTCTCGACCTATCTAAAGCTTTTGGTACCACGAATCAAGACAAAGTGCATTAGCAAACTCAAACTGTAACGTTAAAAGTTAGATTAGTTGTTAGCAAATGCCTTTCTATCCCAACTCAAATAGAAAAGTATGCCTAAATTATAAAAAAAACTTCAAGAAGAAAATATTAACAAGGCGATTAATATAATTAGGAATAGGTAGCCTATAACTTGTAATATGTAGGCCTGTACTCTCATATAAAAACAAAACGAATCTCTACGCTGTGGTTTTTTTGAACATTAGCTTATAAATAGTTGATAAGTGGGTTACTTGAATATGTAGAGCAATAATGTTATTTACCAAGCGTGGGGGAAAAAATCCAATGAATCTTGGCTTGCATTAAAAGATTTCGTAAAAGCAAATAAGTCACCCTTTTTTACAGTTTTTATCATAATTAAAGGGAGGAAAAGTGTTTACTGGTTTCTGAAACTAGTTATCCGCCTAAATTAAAAGCAGATCTAATCTGATGGAATATTTAGTTTAATTCTTATTCCCGAATTTGAATGAATTTACCAGATATTGAGAAAGGTATTACTACAATATAGGATATTAAAATAACTGTTGTATTTTTTTATTCAAAATGTTTCGATAAGTTCTCTAACTTTTAGTTAAAAAATTACTATCATTAATAAAAATAATTATAACCCATCTATCGTCTAATCTGGCCAATGAGCTTAATATACTATAGAAGTAACAGAATTTTACTTATGTAAAGAAAAGTGTTGTAGTGTAGACTAACACTAGAAAAAGTAGAAGGTTATTTATTAGCTAGACTTTGGCAGTCCTGTATTGAGTGTATTCATATTTATTTTGATAATACTTTAAAAATGGCGCCCAGCGGTTTTCGCGTTAGTCTAGATTTGTCAACATTTTATCAAGATGTTAGAAGTTTTTGTTACATTTTTGTTAATTTGGACCGACACATTGTAATTCGTGATTTGGAAGATCACGTCAGAAACTTATTTGGAATTAAAAGCCCTTTTTGTCTGGCGATTGATAAGTTCATGTTGCCCCGTGATGAGCCGGTGCAGATTTTAAAAACTAACGATTCTTTGAGGTAGAGAGACGATTTAATATCCAATTATCTCAAACATTTCCTAGGTTTTTATTGTATATAAATTATAATAAGCACTAACCACCGTTAGGTATCTAGGATTTATTTAGTATAAACTGATGTTAAGTAAGGTCCATTCAACAACTTCACATTAGCGTGAGTGCGTATAACCCGAACGGGTAATAAGACGGGGTGCTAATAATAATATAAAATTACCACTTGTTGGACTCGCACTCGTAATAATACAAAAAAATCTTACCTTGTGTTTTTTAGAACCACTTCTTACTCTCTTTTCGGTTTTTACGCTAAATGTTCTAATTATGCTAATTGTTTTAGGGATGAGAAAGGTTATATTTATAGGAAATCTAGGCCCTACCCGCCTTTGTGCGGAGATAGTAAGAAACCATTTAAGGAAAACCACCCTCAGCAGACTAAATTATGTTTATCGACACTTATTTTAAGCAATCTTTGTTTAGGCTGAAAACAAAAAAACATGTCTTGCAAGTGTGCTTTAAATGTGTGTGTCTGACAAGCGGATGTGACCGGATGTAGACTGGAGCTAACCGGCACCCTAGTTCAGTCAATAGCCTGTCTACCTACTAGACTAAAGGTCCTAAGTTCTATTCTTGTCATGGTTGAAACGTCATTTGTTAAATTGGGTCATACCCTTTTACAATAATTAACTGGTGACCATAGGAGGATACTGTGTTTGTTATAAAATTTGTAAGTCTTGTGGTGTTATAGGTCCTACTTTTTTTTTTTTTACTTGAGATAGATCTAATTATTGACCTGGCATTGGCATACTTAAGCTAATGTTCCGGCTTCAATTCCCATGTTTGTGTGCCATTTTTCGATTGTATAACATATATTATTGCTTATCACCAGCTAACTAGCAGCCCAGATAAGACTCAAATAAAGGAGAGCTTGAGAAAAAAAAAAAGGTATTTTCAAATCGTATGTCCCTACGTCCTTGTGTGCGTGTGTGTGTATACATTTTTGTCCTACCCTTTAAAATGTCTTTATGTACCCGAGGAATTTCCAACTTGCAGCCGCAGCACCTTTTTTTTGGGTGGCCCATTAATGTTTTTAACTGAGAAATGGAAAATTTTAATTTGCGTGGGGAAAGCCCCCATTAATGATGTCCATGTTTAATTTATTCCTTAAATATGCTATTTTCCTAATCTATTGACATAGGATCCAAGATGGTATATTTTAGTTGAAACATATGTTTGGTATATAATCAAAACGCGTTTAAATGACCACTTCTTATTTCATTCACAAATGAATACGTTTTATGTTGTTGCTATTGCATGGTTTGAAAAAAAAATTAGCCGCTAATAATGTTACAAGACTCTTGGATTCAATTGCGCCCCTTGAGCACTTACAAGTTCGAAACTTCTGGATTAGACTATTCACCCACGTTTGTTTTTCTAATGGCTACATCTTATATGTATTCCTTAAATTCACTCAAATACTTGTTCCCATCTTGGAAATAGGCCTATATAATGGAATATATATACATGGTGTCTACTAAACTTGACCAATGAAATCCCCGACGACCTTTTCCCTGATTTTCCCTAATCATTTCCTAAAATTCCCGACTAAAAAAGTATGTCATATCCTTTTAACTCGCCGCCCCCCTTCCATCCTAGTTTTTCTAATTGTTTTTAATAATAATTTTTAAAATTTGAATTAAAATTGTTTATTAGGAATTAAAAATATATTACACAGCTAAAAGCAAAAAAATGACATAATTTACTGATTATTGTACTTCATATTTTGAGTAAAATATCATTTTCCCGGACTTTTATTGTGATTTACCAAATTCCCGGCTTATTCCCGTTTTTTCCCGATCACTTCAAATTCCCGGCTAATTCCAGTTTTCCCTGATTTTCCCGGATGGTAGACACCCTGTATATATATATTTTTTTCCTAAGCTAAGTTTGTAGGGTTGGTTATAAAAATAATTTTATGCTTGAGATTTGGTGGTTACTTGCTTTGATCGATCTCAAAACCTTTGGTAGGGAAGTAGCTCTTCCAATAATATATCGTCTTTCCATTTTTTATTTTTCTTAGTCCAAAGGGTATTTTGGATAAACCAGGATTTTGGATAGTCGCGATTTGAATGAACAAGTCTATAATGTCTATTTTTTTCTTCTTCTAATTTTAGGGTTTTGGAAATCCCGGTGAAAAATACATGTCAGATGCAAACCCACAGTATAGAAATGATCAACTCTGAAGATGCGTATAGAATTGTTTTGAAGGGCGGAGGAGAGCAAAATGAGGAAAACAATAAGGATCAGGTTCAGCTACCAGTTGTTAGGAGGAATATGAAAACGGGGGAAGAAGTGACTGTCGCTAGGATTAGTCTACTGGAGAGGACAGCATTTACAGAAGACGCAACAAGCGAGAATCCTCGTCATCATCCTTGTGCAACTGATAATGTCGCTTGGTACAGCATGCCAGATGTAGACGGGAAACCTGTACGTAAAAGAAAGAAAAAGAAAAGTAAAAGTAAAGAATTCAACTTTTCAGAAATGGGAAATGAATCGGTCGAGATTGGCACCACAAAACAAAGGTCGTCGAACGATTCCACAAATTTTGAAAGCGACATTAACGAGAATACCGTTATCAGAGACGACCATGTCGGAGAATGTAATACTACAGATCTTGAAAGACTTAATATGTCGCTATGTAACCTAAATAAGTTGACCCAATCACCCATCTCGAAAAAGGAGGGTTCACCTTTGTACGAGGCGGCCCAGTCGGATAAAATGGGGAGAAAGTTAGAAAATGGCAAAACCAAATCAAAAGGAAGAAAACATAAAAAAGCGCAGAGTCAGTCTGTTTTTCATGTCGACTCGCCTTTTATAAGTAAATCAGTTACCGACCATGTTTTTGAAACGGGTATAAATGAAAATTGTACCTCTAGCAAGAATGAGGTGGAACAAACGCTAACAAGTTATGAAAGTCCCGACATGTCATTAACTAGCCAAAATGATTTCAATCAACCAATCATTCCAAATAGCGAGTTGTTACCGTCGTATAAGCGGACCGGTGAGGCGGCGCCATTAAATTCGGAAGCCAGAAAAAATAGTTTAGCGGACAATGAGGAAATAAAACCACGAAAAAGAAAACGTAAACGAGTACATTCCAAAAAATCGAAGAGGCTTCATGGTCTTTCTTTAGCCGAAACTATTTCTTTACTAAGCAAAGAAACTGTTGACCCTGAAAATGTAATCAAGAAGCAAGAGTTAAGCCCGCATGCATCAGATCACAAGCATATTAGATTTTCCGACTCTACCCGTGATGAAGAAAAGGAGAATAATATTGAGGCTTCACTTGAATCAAGTGACATGACACACATGCAAATATGCACCTCTTTGACTTCAAACAATATAGCATCGGCCGCTAAATCATCCAGACTCATTAATAAAAGTCACAACCTTGTATCTAATTTAGAGGAGCCGTTGGATCAAAGTGACATGTCGCTTTGCACGGAAAAAGGTTTCTCTACGGTAAACAGCGGTAGCGTCTCACCCAAACCGCTATACAGGGCTAGGTCATTGCCTTCGAGCAATCATTTGGAACCTGACGTTCCCGCTCGACTTAGCGGCAACCTCGAATCTAAGTGGGATATTACACATCCCGCACCTACGAGGCCTACAAATCAAAGCACAGAAACATTCGGCAATCTACTTTCTCTTCGTCACAACTCCACACCTTGTGTTTTCAAACGAAAGCAACCTAAAAGAGAATCGGCACAGAACGACGGAGCAAAAACGGCGTCTCCTGCCGACCAGCCACAAGAAACTGTCTTGTGCAATCAAGAAGCAACAGTTCAACCCATGCCAGAGAACTCCCACATTTCGGAAGATGAAAGTAATCTGCCGGTATTCAACGGTGTTCCTAAAAAGAATGATCATTTTATTTTCAAGGTAGGCTAGTCTCATTTTTATTTATTTTACTATTAGTGGTTAGGTGACCTGGTGGTCTAGGGGTAAGGTGTCGGTCGGACTTCTGTGCTGGGGTCCGGGGTTCAATCCTCGGTCCCGGCACAGATTTATCTGATTACCAAACCCTTCCTTCACCTCTGACAAGACGTGTATTAATCACAACTTATGAATGTGTGGAATGCCGGGCCTCCACCGTGGTTCGGATCCCACGTTAAACTGTAGGTCCTCCATTTCATATCACAATCATCTTACCATTACACGTTAGTGTAAGTGCGTATAACCCGAACGGGCAGTAAGACGCGGTGCTAATATTAATAATAGTGGTTAAAAAAAGGAGAAACTGTCTTTTGCATGACGTCATAGAAAGCAAGGTTGAGGGAAGGAGGAGGATTCAAATATTGGCTGACTTGAAGGAAATAAGAATATTCTGGGAGCTGAAGGAGGAGGCAGAGGACAGGGGCCATTGGAGGTTTAAGTTTACCGACAAAAGTAATAGACCAGTTGTAAGACTGAACATATGATAAGAGGTTAACAAAAAAAAAATTGCAAACTATTGAAATAATCTTTATCGTCGAATGTGGTACTAATTTACATATAAATTAGGGTTTAAAACATTAGCTAATATGTAATCAAAATAATGTTTAAGTTTTTATTTTATCGTGAATACAATTCTAATTGAAATCTGCCTTTTTTTTATGCCAAGTGATTTGTGTGATTTTTGTTAGTGTTGATTCTGGCTCTTTTATTTAATGACTGGGCAAATATCACAGTAACCCCCTTTGGTGGTCGAATGATCTAAGGTGACACTCTCGCAATAGACTGGGTTGCCAATAATGAGGAGATCGAGGTTTGAATCTCGGTCGGGTGTACCGAGTTTTTTCTCACAAAATGGTTTTACAATCTCGCTACACACAAATGTTGGTACACTTCTTCTAAATATAAACTTCTTAATCTCTAAATCCATTAGCGTTATTAGTATGTAAGCATATAACCCAAAAGGGTAGTATGACGTGGTGCTAAAAAAAGTAACTTTTTATATTTATATATGATAAAAATTACTACACAAATAAAAATACCTCCACGTAAGCCTATTTAAAAAAACATAACATTTTAACTCTCATAATTTGCCCTTTATTTATTAGTTATTTATTCTCAGTACTGATAATCATTTGTTTATTTCAGAAATTAGTCTTGACCGAAGCTTGCATTCCACGATTGTCAGCTGATATAACGGCAATCGTTCAAGAATATTTCCCGAGCACATCAGAAGTGGAGCTAAAGATTCTGAGTAAGTAGGATAGTACTACTGATATCTTTGGCTGAGGGCTAGGCGAACTAGGTTATATAGTTAACAACTCTTCAGAATATATTCTGTAATAAAAATAGGTCAAACCTACTTCGGTGACTGCACGGCCCAAGGTGTCACTGATGTGTTAGACTAGACTGCCGTTGACAAAGAGATTGGAGTGCAAATCCCTGTCAGATGTGTTGAGGGTGGTTTTCCCCAAAATGGTTTTCCACTTTACCTCCATGTAAATTTGGGTACACTTTCTTTAAATTCAACCTTCCTCATCCCTAATTTATTTGTGTAATTAGTACATATGCGTGTAACATGAGCAGGTAATAAGATGTTTTGATAAAAAAAGTCAAATTTATTTCTAGCATATGTGACTCTTAATCTCTTTTTTAGGTAAAAATATCACATTCAAATTTTAGCTTCTTACACCTATATTTTCTTCCAACTTTCTCAGAGTGCTATGATCCCCCCATCCCTCATCCCCTTTACACCCCTCCTCACCAAAGTTATGATTTGGTTCACATTAATTAAAAATATAAATCGTAAATAAATGATAACATGTTTAAAAAAAATTGATTCACTTTCAATAAGACGGTAAATTACTATTCGAGGGTCTGGGGTTAAGCAAGTAGTCCTACAATTATATTGGTCCAAACCCGCCTCGGTGGTGTTGTTAGCTAACGCGCTAGTTTCATGTTGAGCTAGAGCGCCAAGGACTGGGAGATTGAGGTTTTAATCTTAGTCGGGTGAACGGGGGGTGGTTTTTAACTCTCCCTCCACATAAATGCGGGTTCACTTCCTCTAAATTCAACCTTCCCAATTCCTAATCCACTAGTATTTTATATATATATAACCAAATCACAAACTTGTATGCATTATAATAGCTATTAAAAATTTCAGAATCAAGTCCAAATTCGAAGAAGAAAAAAAATTCACTCCTCTTAATTATGTACATCCTTAAGAATTTGATAGAATTGAAAGGCACATCTTGAATGAAATCCTAACTATATAATCTAGTATTCATAGGATTCGAGAAGTTGAGTGTCCTATCTAAAACAGGACCATTATTCACTTACTTCCATGCTTAATCTCTCTAACATGTATGTCTTTAGTCGTACACTTGGGAAGTGTGCGGCAGCATGCGTGACATTGTCAATGATCAGTAGGTGACCTGGCGATCTAGGGGTAAGGTGTCAGACTTCTATGCTGGCGGCCGGGGTTCAATCCTCGGTCCCGACACAGATTTATCTGACTACCAAACCCTTCCTTCACCTCTGACAAGACATCTTGTGAATGTGAGGAATGCCAGGCCTCCACCGTGGTTCGGATTCCACGTTAAACTGTAGGTCCTCCATTTCATCTCACAATCACCCTACCATTACATATTAGTGGAAGTGCGTATAACCCGAACGGGTAGTAAGACGCGATGCTAATAATAATAATAATCAATGATCAGTAATTTGTAATGCATTTACAGGATTAACTATTGCACTACAAAGCGTATAACCCGAAGAGGTAGTAAGATGCGTTTCTAAAATAAATAAATATTACACTACAGAAATTGTTACCCTTAAGAAGGTTTTCGATTTACTGATCAACAATCACTTTTGGGAGGTTAATGCATTTGAAATTGGCTGAGAAGGCCTTAATATGTTTTGAATCTAATATTTAAAAAAAATACATATTTTTTTAGGTGGTCATGAACAACTTCAACAGTCGGTGAAGAAATTTTCGATTGTTGATGAGGAGATTGAGCCATGCGATATCATTGTATTGAACTGGAATGAAATGATCGAGCCTAAACGCATAAATTGATGACCGATCGGTTGTTCGACCCTGGACTGTGACATATAGAAAGGACGGTGCTTAAATAGACAGGACAGGAGGAAGTGTTCGCACATTAATTAACAAGTTTGTGTCCAACTCTCTTGATCTGAAATAACAAAGAAAATACAATAGAGTCTTCGGAAACTCGACCTAATGTGAACCGAGATGGTATTGAGTTATTGAAATGTCGAGTTTTACGAATAAACTTGTATAAAATGCTTGTTTACTATGTCACATTTATTAAAAAAAGGACGAATCATAGTACAGTATTGAATATTATAGGTACAATTGTACTGTACTATAGTATTGTACGGTACAGTAACAGTAATATCTGTACAATACAATATATTACATGTTAATATAATGGTGTATGTACATACATGTAATATCCTGAACTGCAGTACAGTACAGTACAGTACAGTACAGTAGCCCCATGGCTTCTTTGGTGCTGACTGACAGCTCACAGTTGACAAATAAAAGCTTTGAAACATTACCAGACCAAATTATGTATCTGTACGCCGAACCATGGGATCTGCAAAAACATGTGTTTAGCAGCTGTCACCTTTGACGGTCAAAATTTAGGTATATACCTAAATGTTGGCTGTCAGAAGTCGGCTGTGAGCTGTCAGTCAGCACCAAAGAAGTCACGGGGCTACTGTATATACCTAAATGTTGGCTGTCAGAAGTCAGCTGTGAGCTGTCAGTCAGCACCAAAGAAACCATGGGGCTACTGTACATATAATATTGTATCGATTCGAATAACACAATACTAAATGGAAAACTAATCAGGCAACACTTGTAAAAACACCCCAGCACGACTGTTCCACTCGAGTTACACAAACAAACTGAGGTGTTATACACTTGAATGACCTTGGATTGTGATGACTGGCTCTGACAACTGTGTGCACTCTCACGTGTCGAGTTTCCGAGACTTTATTGTATGCCGCCAAGCTTCTACTGAAGAAAGGGACTGATGTACCCCGAAAATTACATAATTATATGTTTTGTATTGTTTTGATTGTGAGCATTTGATGCCTACAGTTTTCTGGTAAGTATGTAATCCTTACCCTTCTATCCTCCAGGGTTACCACTTGTCCTAATATTTATTTCCATTGCTTTAAAAAAAATAATAGATTTCTTGGTTATTATCTATACATCTACTTACATATTTTGAGAAAAAAAAACATTTTTATAATTTTAAGCTCATTTTGGTTTCTTATACATTGTTTGCATTTTTGCCTATTTAATAAAAAAAAGTACTTTGGAGTAAATTTATAAAACAAGTATTTTTTATTTGAGGTGTTTAAAGTGTACTTTCTGAACCTACTGATTATTTGAACACACAAAAATGTCTGAGCGAGCGTGAAATGGACTACCAATTTTATCGGGAAAGGTATTTTCACATACTTTCAAGGGTTCTTTCACACACCACAATCGACACGGGACCGATATCTTTACGTCCGCTTCAAAGGAAGTTGTGCTACAGATTTTTATTGTTCAAAAAAATAAATTTTGTCGACCCCCATCTCGGTTTGTAACCCACGAACATCGGGTCCTGAGGCGACCACTTTACCCCAAGACCACTGAGGTTGACTAAAACAAGTAAAACATGGAGGTTTAGGTATGATTGTGTTGGACTGATTTATTAAATATTAAAATATTTACTGATTTTCATAAATAATATACTCCAATAATTCTCTGTTTTCGTGGATATCCGTTTTTGCTCTGTACACATGACCTTGTTTTACTTGAATACTTTGATTTGGTAATTTTCCAAACGATGTAGTGTATTGTAAGGCCCCTTTCATACAAGCTTGCTTGAGAGCTTTAAGATATCATTAGGGCATTGTGCCTAATGTAGCCATTCACAAGAGCGGGTGTAAGCGAGTTGTTGGTTCTAGTGAGCCATTTGCTGAATTTCCCTACCGCTAGCAGGGTATCGAGTCTTATGTAGCCTTTCACACGAGCGCATGTGAGCTAAAGCTCACTTCTGAAAAGCTGTGCCTCAAGTTTCCCCTGGTGTTAAAATTGTAGACATCAGCTGCAATGATTATAATAATCAGTTGAAAAAGAACTTTTAGACTTGCTTGAATTGTTAGTGTCTCTCTTCTGGAGTGAACAATTAAAGAACTTTTGCATTGTCTCCTCTAATTTCACGAAACTGTCTTAAAACAGCCATTAACATCCTTAAAGGGTGACCTGGTGGTCTACAGGTAAGGTTTCAGACTTCGGTGCTGGAGGTCCGGGGTTCAATCTTTGGTCCCAGCACAGATTTATCTGATTACCAAACCCTTCCTTCACCTCTGACAAGACATCTTGTGAATGTGGGGAATTCCAGGCCTCCACCGTGGTTCGGATCTCACGTTAAACTGTAGGTCCTCCATTTCATCTCACAATCACCCTACCATTACACATTACCCAAACGGGTAGTAAGACTCGAAAGTTAATTGCCACACTCACAAGAGTACACCACCTATCCCCATCCAGGGCTAGTTATATCCATTCCCCCTCATTACACCCTCTGTCTATCTTGAGCTAGTTCCACCATGCTGGGGCTCCACCCACCCTCCACCAGGTTACTCATATCCCGGGTTACACCACTTGTCGATGAGAGCAGGATTGAGTAGGAGAGGCCGAGTGGACCCCATTAGGAAGGCAACATGTAGTGCGCTTCACTCCACCGTTTAATCTATTCGCAAATATATTTTTGAAACATAGGTTTGAGAAACGAGGGAGTTGATTCTTATGATCTCTGGTGAACCGTGATGTTTCTTTATTCTCAATGTATATTGTCTTATTTCTCCTCTTAGGTGGGGAATGTAATGCCCTTTTTTTTATTCATTATGTTTCTGCAATAATATCTTATTTTGTTTCACATATCTTATATGTAAATATCTCCATTTTTTTTTTAAAAAAAAGGTGCAGGAAAGTGAATGAAAATAATACCCAAGATTTATTATTTAAATAACATTTTTATTACACTGTCAACTAAACAAAAAGTAGTCTGTGCCTTCTGTTAAATTCAATGATGCAATGTTTTCTTCAAAACTCCCTCCAGTCAGATCCTAAAAAAATAAATTAAATAAGATAATTACATTATACACACACACACACACATATATATATATTGACATGCCAACATATTTTCTCTACAGATGAAATACAAACAAAAGATTTCTACCATCCAGAAAAATTTGAATTAGTCAGGAACTAAATGGAAATAAGTCGGCAATTTGGTAAATTAAAAAAAAACTGGGAAAATATTTTACTCAAAATATGATATATAATAAGCTTATTCCAACTGTCTTTTTTTTTCATCTGTGTAATATATTATTTTATAATTCCTAGTAGACTATGTTAATACAAATAAATAACATGTTTATTTAAATTTTAAAACTTCATTATTCTTTAAAAAAAATATCTAAAGAAAAGTGGGCAAGGGGTGCTAGAAGGGGGATACCATAATTTTGAGTCGAGGAATTTTAGGAAATGATCAGGGAAAATTGGGGATAAAGTTGGGAATTTCATTGGTCAAGTTGAGTTGGCACAATGAAACATAAACTTTTCAGCCCTTGTACTTCGAATATATTACACATATCTACTGGTTACACTAATGAGAAAGTGTACCCGAATTTGTGTGGACGGAGAGTGGAAAACCATTTAGGAAAAACCCCCCTCATTACACCCGACCCATGATTCAAACTAAACTGATCTTACCGGCACTCACAGTATAGTTTGAACTAGAGATGGGTTGAATTCTATATTACTTGAATTCAAATTACCCGCCTTGGTGGCATAGTTAGCTAAGGCGCTAGTTTTGTATTGAGTTAGACTGCCGAGGACGGGGAGATTGAGGTTCAAATCTTGCTCGGATGAATTGGGGGTGGTTTTTCCTAAATTGTTTTAGACTGTCTCTCCATGTAAATGCAGGTTCACTTCCTCTATATTCAACCTATTAAAGTAATTAGTAACAAAGCGTATAAACCAAACAAGTAGTAAGACGTGCTAAGTATTATTTTTATTATTGAATTCAAATTCTAATATTCAAATCTTAAAAAAAAAAAAAAAGTACAGTACAATTTTACTTAAAGTGAAATATTTAAAATGAAATTGGTTTAATGCTTGGTGCCAATGACAAATGATATTTTGTTAGTCCTTACCAATTTCACGCAGATAACCAATGGAGGAGTAGAGTCCTTGAAATGTATTATCGGGATTTTCGGGAAGTTCTTTGCGCCTTTCTCGTACGGCGCGTAGTATTTCCCGACTTTCTTGACGTCGACATCACAGAAGGCCACCACTTTCTCTTGAAACAAAGGCTCGAGGGATTTGTAAAAATGTCTGCCCTGCTTGCCGGCATTCCAGATTGTGAAACTTGGCCAATCGATCAAAACCTTCTCTTGAAGTCTTTTGATCCGGATATTCCATATGGTTTTTCTAGAATATTTAGACATATTGGTTAGAATAATGTTTACTTACAGTTCATTTAGTCGATCTCGGTTGTCTCGGATTAAAGTTTTCGCCTCAGGACCTGATATTTGTGGGTTCATGCCCATCTGGGGGCAATGGATTTTTCCTGAGCCCATCTCCACAGTTCTGCAAACTTATGCATCATAAGACCAGACACAGGTGTTTTGTGCCCCGGTTATTAAAAGACTCTAGGCTCTATAAGTGGACAAGTTACCGAATGAGCTAAGGTGTTGGACGAGATAAAATGAATTTTGGATGGAGGGTAAAAAAATATAATCACTTTATTTTGGTGATAGAACATCTTACATTTGTACTTACTCGTCTATTGAGAATGTAGTTGCGCCGGGATGATAGCGATAGACTAACAAACAACGAGGGACTTTAAACAATCGCCCATCGTTGTCTAGGTGACGATAGAAAAATATCAGATCCTCTGGTGTCCCTTTTCCTGACTCACTAAAACCTCCAACCCTAGAAAGGTAAAAAAAATAATTATATATGTATATGTTTATTAAGCTTCATTCCTTGACTCCTAATAGTATCTAACAGAGTGTGTATATATATATATATATATATCGCCGTGTCTTACTTCCTGTTCAGACTATACACATTTATATTATAATTACTATATTATTATTATTATTATTATCACCGCGTCTTACTACCCGTTCGGGTTATACGCACTAACGCTAATGTGTAATGGTAGGGTGATTGTGAGATGAAATGGAGGACCTACAGTTTAACGTGGAATCCGAACCACGGTGGAGACCCGGCATTCCACACATTCACAAGATGTCTTGTCAGAGGTGAAGGAAGGGTTTGGTATTCAGATAAATCTGTGCCGGGACCGAGGATTGAACCACGGATGATAATTACTATAATGAGATAGAAATGCAGAAGGAAGCACGGAGAGTAGAATTTGGGCGGCGGAGATGAAATTCATACAAAAGTATTTTAGTAAAGACAAAAATAGAGAGCGTGAGAAATGAGGAAGCAAGGAAAGAAATTTAGGTGGAAAAGCTGAATAAGAGAATGGACAGGGATGAAGTGAGATTGCTTGGACATTTCAAGAGGACAGGAGATGAAAGACTACCAAAGCAAGCAATGAAAATGAGAATGATTAGAAAGAGATCTAAGGAAAGGCCCAGACCGAGATCGTTGGAGTCGATTAAGAACAATATGAGCCGAAGAATAGATTGGAACAGGGTAGTGAAGGAAAGATAAACCATTCAAATCCCGACCGGGTAGAAACCGGATAAGGGGAAATGATGATTATGATATTTTTTAATTATTCAAATCTCACTACTCGGGGTCGTGATCCTATGGCTTTAAACCATGAGTTGGCAACTTGGTTGATCGAACTCGACCTGTCAATCTCGTGTCAAATTTCAATCGATTATGTGAGAAAACTACAAGCTACATTGTCATTAAAATTAAGTCTTTTGGGTCTTATAATCTCGCAAAAAAATTTAAGTGTGACCAAAAACGTGTGATCCATTATAACTGGTAAAGTTAAAAGAAAATTCAACAGTTTAATATGAAAATATATATTTTATCTGTTATATATTTATTTCTAGAAGCTTGGAAACATTAGTATTGCCGAAAGATTAATTTATAGGAAATAAAAAAATAAAGAGTGAAGGAACGAAGGGGTGATCGAGGCCCAAAAAGGGTGCCGACCCTTGTGCCTAAATAACAAATAAAATCTGTGGACTCACCTTTTAAACACCTTTCTGTCGCAAAACCACGTGGGCATTATAAGAGTAGAACCGTGAGAAGTGTAGATCTGACGATACAACTGTTCCTCTCTGAGGGAATTGGCCCAACGAGTGAAGCGAACCGTCGAGTCCTTGGGTAACCTTTCGAAATTGGAGCCTATTATCTGGTCAGAGGGAAAAGGTAATAAACCGTATAGAATGTTTAAAAATAAGGCGGAAGTAGCAAAGAATCTCAAAAGAGATAATCCTATTTCTATCCTGAAAGGTAACGATCTTACCTTAGTTGGTTTTACTATGACATGACTTGCATGGTCTAAGACCTCATACAATATTATTATTATTTAGCACCACGTCTTACTACCCGTTCGGGTTGTACGCTTTAAGTACTAATTACGCTAATGGATTAGGAATTAGAAAGGTTGAATTAGAGGAACTTAACCCGCATTTGCGTGGAGGGAGAGTGGAAAATTATTTAGGAAAAACCACCCCCAGTTCACCCGACCGAAATTCGAACCTCGATCTCCCCGTCCTCAGCAGTCGAGCTCAACATGACTAGCGCGTTAGCCAACTACGACACTGAGGCGGGTCACACTCACAATAGACTAGATTGCCGATTATTGAGAGATCAAGGTTCGTATCCTGGTCAAGTGTACGTTTTTTTTTTCCATAAATGGTTTTCCACTCTCCCTCCACAAAAATACAGGTAAACTTCCTCTAAGATAGTAGCATAATTAGTACATATATGTATAACCCGAAACGGTAGGAAAACGTATATTGCTAAAAAAATATTCTATGGCGTAACTTATAAGAGAAGGCCATAGTGTAATACATCAAGGTAAGAATGCTAACTTTAAGGATGAATGGGCCGGGGGGAGGGGGGAGAAGCTCCAAGGTGTCAGCTCACAATCGAGATATACCGAGAGAGCGGCCGCCATCTGTTGGCAAATATAGTGCTAATATCTGAGAAAGGCTTTCATATGCTCAGCGCAATTAACTCTCTGGCCGTTAATCTCATTTTTCTAGAGTGTCACACTGAGAAATTTGAATGAAAATAATATAAAACCTTTATTTTTAATTAAAACCATTGAGGCGAGTAATAATTTTAATACCGTGCTTTAGGTTTCAATGATTTAATTCTTTTGTTTTGAAATTGTTTTGAAATTTCAAAACAATGTCTTCAGAACTTAAACTTTGCAAAACACATTTATAACATTTGTACTTATTCTGATTTATTTTAAATATTGAAGAAACAGTAATTATTTAATGTATTTGATTTATAAACATGTTATAATTGTGTTTTACAGGATAGACTTAAATTTGTTTTAATAATTGTGCTAGTTAACTAGCATAAAATATAAATGATTTGGGTGAGCTTAGGTTGGTTGGCATGTCGAGTGACTTTGCAAATTGGATGGTGTCCTGGTCGCAAGTCTGGCCATAGCCAAAGTGTGCTAAAGAACAACTTACCGCGTTGGGATGTTTTTCAGCAGCTTGGAATTGCTCGCTGATTCGATCAGGCAACATCAAGTCATCCTGCGAGAAAATGTTTCAAATTTTATCATTTGAAAAGTTGATGACAGGGCTATCAAATATATTCAACTGTTGTTTTGTATTTTTGTTTCCACTTTATAATTAATCAGAAAATATATCAAAATAAAGCAATAAAATCGACATTTAGTATCTAGTTCCCAAATGTCAAGTCATATTACAAACTAGCGATCCCACACGGCGTTGCCCGTGACTCATGGTGCCTGTATCTCTTTAAAGTAATTCTAAACCAGATAAAAAAATATTTTGTTCAAAAGTTTGTTAAAAATAGCCCATTTAAAAATCCGGCTTTGAGGTGCATTCGAACCCCTTTCCGTCCACCTATGTTAAACATTTCAGATCTCTGCGTGCCGTAGATTTGGCTGGGCATCGCACAAAAACAAACACACACAC
The DNA here is from genome assembly GCA_902151425.1 of Timema shepardi. Taxonomy (NCBI): domain Eukaryota; kingdom Metazoa; phylum Arthropoda; class Insecta; order Phasmatodea; family Timematidae; genus Timema; species Timema shepardi. Next base: position 56,254 of record CABFVX010003196.1, read on the forward strand.
AGAAAAACACTTCCTTTTATTATTATAGATGGTTTTAAAATGTTTGTCTCTATTCTAATTTCTTAAAAGTAAAATAAATTCGACGGGCACTTACGACATCTTGAAAACATAAATAGTTTCCGCTACTTTGGTTCACTGCTTGATTCTTGGAATATCCAACTGCAAAACATTGTAGAATATGTGTACAAAAATTAAAAAAACAAACATGAATACAAATAAATACCTTTAATAGCATAATACGTCTTAAGGGTGTAGTCCCAAGATTCCACATACTTGTGTGGAGGGAGCGATGGAATTCATTTGAAGAAAAACTATCCCACTACACAATGCAAGGATTTTAACCTTGACTTCCATAGATATATTCTTTAAAATTGAAAAATGACACATGTACAAGAGAATCAAACCCTGGACCTTTGACTTATTACACCGATGCTTTAACCACTGAGCTATCCAGGTGTCATTTATCAATTTAAAGGATATTATATTTAGAAGCGGCTTGTAACGCTCTGGGGTGTCTCATGTAATGTCCCAAGTTACTCATGTAACGTCTAGAACAAGTGATCCTGCCTGTTCCTGTGTCGAGAAAATAGGATACCGTTATTTATCTGATAGTGAAATTAAACTCGGTGGAGTTCAAGAAGGATTCGTCCAGCTTTTATTTATCACCTTCACACTATAAAGAAATGTTTCTGTACAAAGCGTTCTATCCCAATAGTACCCCGAAGGTTGGTAACGGCTCAGTTGTTCATGTCCGAGTGGCCAACCTACCGCCAACCCACAGCGCAACTCTTTTTTTTTTCATTCACGCTCGAGGCCTGATGGCGGTGTCGCCAACCATCCCTGAAAAAGGAATTGGGAGAAGGTATGCTAACGTGCATATTTATCACACAGCCTTAATATGCTACAGACTATAACCGTAACTAACAAATATAATATCTTAGCTAGTTAATCTATCTTCCATATAGATGGCAAACCAGACAAAACAAAATGACGGACAGGGCTAGCCCTTGCTGTTGATACACACGGTGAGTCGTCTAAACTCTTTAGATGTTCACCGTTAGTTTGGTAAACCTGGTCGAGCGTTCATTCAGGAGTGTCTTACAGGAAGGTGTAGTTGGAGACCAATTAAACAAGAAGCGTATAACCTAACAGGTAATAAAATGTGGTTATAAAGTTAAAAAAAAAATCAAAAAAGAGTATAAATTAAGTGATGTATTGTACTTAATATTATTATTATTAGCACCGCGTCTTACTACCCGTTCGGGTTATACGCACTTACACTAATGTGTGATGGTAGGGTGATTGTGAGATGAAATGGAGGACCTACAGTTTAACGTGGGATCCGAACCACGGTAGAGGCTTGGCATTCCACACATTCACAAGATGTCTTGTCAGAGGTGAAGGAAGGGTTTGGTAATCAGATAAATCTATGCCGGGACTGAGGATTGAACCCTGGCCGCCAGCATAGAAGTCTGACACCTTACCCCTAGACCTGTACTTAATAACACTTATCAAAGTTTAGATAATTGATGTTTCAGATAGTTGACCTTTGTATATTCTAAGTCCAACTGTATTTGAAATGCTATAAAAAAAAATGTTTCAACACCTTAAAGCACTGTTGTTAAATGAACAACATCTTAATCTGGCCTATTCAACCACTAAGTCAAGGGTGCAGCATTTTTAGAAACAGCACAGCCAACTAATAATATTTGAAATAAGATTTAATTTTATTTATAAGCACTGTGTCTTACTATCCATTCAGGTTATAACATGCTAGTCGTGTTGAGCTTGACTGCCGAGGACGGGGGGATCGAGGTTCGAATCTCGGTAGGGTGAGCTGGGGTAGGTTTTTCCTAAATGGTTTTCCACTCTCCCTCCACGCAAATGCGGGTTCACTTCCTCTAATTCAATCTTCCCAAATTCTAATCCATAAGCGTAATTAATACTTAAGTGTATAACCTGAATGGGTAGTAAGAGGCTAAATAAAAAAATACTATGTAGGCCTAATAGGTTAGGGCAGGGGTTCCCAAACTTTTGGAGACCAAGCCACCCTTCACATGTCAGAGTTTCCATGCGACACCCCTGTAACAATTTTTTTTTAAAAATAACCCGAATTAGATTTGGTGGCATTTTATTATTTTTAAAAGAAAATTTTATCGCTTGACCTTGGCTCAGTCCACTTTCAGGTTGTAGAGGAGAAAGTTACATATGATGCCACGCCTGGTTTTTAAGGAGCATTAGAATCTGGAACTCAAATGAAGGGAGCGCTTTCACAAGAAAAAAATTATGTGTTTTCTTGTATCATTTATTCCATTCTTTAAAATATGTATGTGTACATATATTGAAAATTTGCACGTTGCATTTCACTATATGTTATAATTTTTAGTTTTCCCTTATAGCCACGATGACACCAGACCAAGACCGATGACTCCCCAGTACGTCACGATGCAGTTTGGGAACCCCTGGGCTAGCAACAAAGAATGTTAACTTTAAAGAAATCGTACTGCATTTGTGTAGAGAGAAATAGTGGTAAACTACCCTCAGTACACCTGACCAGGATCGAACCACAACCTCCCTGCTATTGGCGGTCTAGTTTAGGTAATGCGAGAGTGCTTAGACCACGCGTCCACTGAAGCGGCCAAGATTTAGTTACCCCGCTCAAGTCGTCTCTAACGACAAAACCAAACACGGACCTCCTTTTGGATGAGGCGTTGTGTTTTTTGATGCCACGAGCGATATATTCCTTATAGGCTCAATCCTCGTCTTCCATATCTGGACGAGTTCCCAGGTTCTGTCTCTGCTCGCATCATCGTAGATGGAAACTTGTACTACGAGGGAATCGAGAGCAGTTTGGCCAACTATAGATTCCATACAGTCGTTGATCCAGGCTTCTCCATTATGAATAGGTGTAATAATTGACTGAAACCATTAAAAAAATAAAGTGTTTCCTGTAAAATACAAACAGTCAAAAATAAAGTTTTAGAAACATATTTGTCACCTCTAGAAATTCAAAATAAACTACTTACCCATTACAAAGTTATCGGTTGGTTTTAAAATGGAAACGAAAGGAATGTCATGTAAAGTTAGTAAATCAATTTTTTTCAGTTTTCTTGATAAAAAAACTTTTTTGTACAAAATAAAATAAAATATGTATTTTTTTATCACTGCTTCTTACTACCTGTAGAGGTTATACACATAATTTTATGATAAATTCCTCTAATAAGGTAGACAGGAGGAAGAAAGCATCTGTGTGGAAGGAGACTGGGAAACTATTTAGGCAAAACCACCCTCAGTAGACCCGACCAGGATTCGAACCCCAATCTCGTCATCAGCAGGCCAATCTAACACAAGAGTGACGCCTTTGTCTGTTCGGACACTTAAACAGGTAATAATATATTGTATCGATAAAGAGATTTAAGAATCAAATAGCCGAAGCAATTATTTATGCTTTTCATTGAGGAATTCCCCATCTAAATAATTTCTGAAAATTGAAAAATGACACCTGGACATGGGAATCGAACCCAGGAAATTTGAGTCAGTACGCCAATGCTCTAACCACTGAGCTATCCAGGGGTCGTCCCATGAGCGAGGCCATCTTAACTCGTATTTTAAGGCCCCTGACCCTGTCGAGTGCAAGTCTTAAACCTATTTTTTGGGATGGTGGACGGGAGGGAGGAAAGGTGTGGCGTGGCTTCACAACCGACCAAAGTATCCTTCCACACCAACAAGAACAGATGGATTACGGAAACCATAGATGGCGCTAGCTACCGGACAGGTCTTGTGAAAAAAATCAGTTTTCTCGAGAATGAGTGAAATTTTTATGTTAAAATTTTCAACACCCCTTCTAAGATAATGTATCGATGTTTATTAATTGTTACATTTTCTTATTTTTTGTTATGAAGCCGCAATTTCCTATTGAAAAATTTGAATTTTATCGATATTTGATCACTGTTAAAATTATAAAGAAGATGTGTATATAAACAGTATAACTTAATCAACATGCTTCTATTCTTGAACAAACCGTTTCCCAAAAGAAAATTGTAAACCAACAAAAATTCTTGAAGATAAATTGTTCTCATGGCACTGCATTTCCACACCAAATAAAAAGGGCCAATCGCCTTAAGGCAAGATATTTGTACTATCAGCAGTATAAAGATGCAACCAAGATCTGTGATACCAATGGTAGCTCTTAGCAGCTAATTTTATATATATTATTTATACACAGCTCAATTCCTGTGATTATAATCATTAATTGATCCCCCATTTATACCTAATTGTAGGCTATAGAGTTGCTTTTTTTCCATAAATGATAATATGGATGCAGTATCAAATTTGTATTTATTTTGGCCGTGTATGGTTTGTTATTCTGCCTATTTGAAGAATGTGTGTATGTGTATACATATATAAAAAAATGTTTGGACTAAATCAATCTGTAGCTCCGTTTGTGGAAAAGATTAGTTGAGGAAATGCTGGAGCAGCTACTCAACTAAAAAGTGTTAAAATAATAGCTTTGGTGAAGCAGTTTAACCAAAATTCTGTGAATCTGATGGAGACACAAATACATTTTAAAATATTATTTTTGGACTTTCATAAGTAACATTAATTTTAAATGGTTTACTGAAACAATATAAATTATAGTTTTTGTGATTTAGACTCATAGCAACAATAAAATAAGTTTGATGCCCTTACAACGTCTGGAGTCTTATTATTCATTTTTACATGGATTTCATGATATATGATAGATATAATTTCCTAGCCATTTCTACTAGTTCACACACTTGTTAAGTAAAAAAAAGCTTTTAATCATAGACGATAATATAATTAAACAACAAACATTTGTAAACAAAATCAGTCAGTTTCGCCAATGAAGGTACTAAAAATAATGAAAACACGATCTTGAGTTATATTATTTTTAGTAATACACATCTAAGCTAAAGCGGTAGCATCGTTCATTGTAAGCAAGGTTCATCTATAAGTACTGTATTCATAAATTTTACTATGGCCACTTATAAAAATGATCAATTTTTATTGGTCACATATTTAACAAAATTATTTTAGGTAAAAAGTGTGTGTAAATATGTAACTCAACCAGATCCAAATTTTCTCTATGTATAGAGAGAATAGGGTTCAGTCTACCAATGAGTAAGCGAGATATTGAACACAAATTTGACAATACGTACATCAAATGTTTTGAGGTTGAAAACTATATTAGTGTACCGTACTACGTATTTTATGAATACCGGACATGACTTGTTGCTATTTCGTTTAATGTTGTTACATTTAAAAAAAAGGAGAGAAAGATACACTTCATCCATATGTGTGTGTGTGTGTATATATATATTTATTTATTTCAAAATCGTTAAACTAGTTGGTTTTAAACGATGAACCAAAAACCAAACTAAGCGTTTAGCTAACCGCATGTGTGTAATTTATTAAGGTTAGTAAGAAACAATTCATGAAAATTTAGATTTCGACACCAGACACAGTCAAGCCAATCTTTTATTATCTTAATGAAAACATTATAATCCAAGCGAGATTACAAATTTATATCTCATCCATTAAAAATATAAATAAACCACGCATGAGTAGGCCTACCCATAGCTGAAAGGAAGTTTGAAGGAAAACAAGGCTTCCCTTTGATAGTTCTACAATGGCGCAGCTTATAAGAAAGGGCCATAGTGTACTTAGTCAGGGTGAATGGATTGTACATATGTATGGCATTTTCATCATGTAGGTATAAACTACAGTTCAATTTCCTCATTAAGGATCTCTTAGAAAATACAAATATAATTTTTTGTGGCCAAAATTGATAACATTTTATTATAATAATAATAATTATTATTAGTGTTATTTTATAGGTATAACATTTAAAAATCCAGAGTTAAAGAAAACGTTGCACTAATAATATAATGACATTTTTTATCAAGGCTTACTACCAAAAATATGCTTACATTATTTTATAAAATACCTTTCCAATGAACATTCGAAAGATCTGATGACTCAACCTTCTACATATACGACCATGATTAACTAACGAATTGAACTGTAGGCAACAACCACTAAATTAAACCAAACTATTTTACACTTACATATATTATAATTAAACCTAGACGAGCTTAAATTAACCTTAACTTCTACATGGTTGAATGCTATGTATTGATAGACTGTATCATATTATACAAATTAACGTTTGAAATAGTAGTTTAATAAAAGGTTTTGCGTTTTATTTTTGTTTATGTTTCCCTGACTGTATGTCGGTATCTTTGCAACCAGAGTCAAACACAATAAAGTGACACTAATATTTAAATGATAACCATGTGATAGCTATAAATAAATTTAAATTACAATATTAGTAGTTTTGTGGTGACAAAAATGATTAATCGTTTCAGCGCTAACTTGTGACATACTTGTGAACCAATCCCTGAAATACTTGTTACGTAAGTAAATTAAATAATTTCAGTATATTGCATTAATATAGTGGTAAATTTATTTTAAATGTTTTAACTTTGTTATATCACAAATTTAGGGTTAGTTTGTCTACAACGTTTTAAAGTAAAATAGAGACAAAACATCTCTTTGTGTGTGTGTAAATGCCTCATTATAGGCCACTCATGACTAGTCTTCCATATTTTAAATGTAACAGTTAAATGTTCTATGTTTCTATCCATATAAATAAATCCCCCTTTTGACTACCTACCATAATTGTCTTATAGAAGTGGCATTGTTGGAATGCCATCTTTACCGGTGTGTGGGATTATTTTTCTTTACACAAATTACTTATGTTATTATTATTAACACCGCGTCTTACTACCCGTTCGAGTTATACGCACTTACGCTAATGTGTAATGGTAGGGTGATTGTGAGATGAAATGGAGGACCTACAGTTTAACGTGGAATCCGAACCACGGTGGAGGCCTGGGCATTCCCCACATTCAGAAGATGTCTTGTCAGAGGTGAAGGAAGGGTTTGGTAATCAGATAGATCTGTGCCGGGACCGAGGATTGAACCCCGGCCGCCAGCACAGAAGTCTGACACCTAACCCCTAGACCGCCAGGTCACCAATTACTTATGCCACAGGCGTATTATTATTGTAACAAACTTACATTACATTCTGGTACTGTAGTTTAACATTATTGTCTATTCTAAATTTGGAATAATAAAGTGTTATTTCATTGTTGGAAATGTACCTCCANGAGGCCTTTAAAGCACCAGCAAATATAAAAGTTAAAAAATAGTTCACTCAATTATAGTATAGCGCCAATAATTCGGGCTAATTAGGGATCGACCCAGTTCCGGATTATCGATTTGTCCGGAATTTAACAAACACAGTACCTATAAAAAATAAATAAAAAATAATCAAAGATGTGATATTTATGAAAACTCTGTGTTAAGGTAGAAAGAATTGTACTTTATTTAAACAACGAACTTTCACTTTTTTTTTTGCTCTCAAATATCACAAATTCTGAAGGAATATAAATATTACATTGAAAAGAATCTTCAATTTTTTTTTGAAACAAGGGTTCAGGCGCATTTTTGTTTGGAGGTCACGTGGTTATTTTTATAAATAGTATTTTTTTCTCTGCGATCCAGATTATTGACGTCCGAATTATCGACGTAAACCACTTCACAACTTATTTAAATCTGTTTGAAAGGCTGCACTCGGGAGCGAATTATCTCAAACTTGTGTTTAAACGCCAATAAGAACCAGATCTTATTACCTGTTAGAGTGAAACCTATTTTTTTTTTCATTTGGGATATTTATCGTTCACTTCCTATACTTGTAACTTAACCTGGAAAAGTAAGTCTAACATTATACACCCAGCCCTAGCTCCTAGATATTTAATAATGGGCTAACTGGACTTACAAACTAACTTAACCTAGGACAGTATGTCTAATACTATACAGCCAGCTCTAGCTCTTAGATATATATTAATTGGATATCTGGACTTAAAAACTAGCTTAACCTAGGACAGTACGTCTAATACTACACAGCCAGCTCTAGCTCCTAGATATATACTAATTGGATAGCTGGACTTACAAACTAGCTTAACCTAGGACACTACGTCTAATACTATACAGCCAGCTCTAGCTCCTAGATATATATTAATTGGATAGCTGGACTTACAAACTAACTTAACCTAGGACAATACGTCTAATACTATACAGCCAGCTCTAGCTC
>CABFVX010003196.1:64764-92046 GCA_902151425.1 Timema shepardi
CCCCCCCGCCCTTTTCACCTCATGCATCGCTTGCTACAGTAGGCCCGTGGCTTCTTTGGTGCTGACTGACAGCTCACAGCTGACTTCTGACAGTCGTCATTTAGGTATATACCTAAATTTTGACCGTCAGAAGTGACAGTTGGTTCGGCGTAGGGATACATAATATGCTCTGGTAACTTTTCAAAGATTTTAACTGTCAGTCAGCACCAAAGAAGCCACGGGGCTACTGTACCTCCTACAGGGCTGTGAGTATGCTCACACTGGTAAGGTCATTTTAGAGGAAATGTACCAGCGTTTCAATGGAGGCAGAATGGAAAACTATATGGCGGAAAGCCACGCTTTGTACACCCTGCCGGGGTTTGAATCCTGATCACCGGTTTACAAGGCCGGTTAAAGATAACACGATTTAAGGTACGTATTTTTGAAAATTTGGTGAAAAAGTATAGTATACCTTTGTCAAAAAAATAAAATAAATTGTTACAGTGATCACGTTCATTGGCATAGCGGCATCTGAACAGAACTTTATACCCGCTTCGGTGGCCGCATGGTTTAAGGCGCTACTCTCGAGCTAGACTAGACTTCCGATGACTGGGAGATCGGAGTTTGAATCTCGTTTGGGTGTACCAAAAAGTTCACCCTTCTTCACAAAAATGGTTTTCCACTGTCCATTCACGCAAATTTCGTACATTTACTATAAATATTACCTTTCTCATCCCTGAAACCACTAGCGTGATTAGGACATGAGCGTATAACTCGAACTGGTAGTAAGACGCAGTCCTAGAATAAGATAAAATAATATGCTCTTTATCTTTGTTTTAATAATAATAATAATAATAATAATAATAATAATAATAACTTACTGAACAAAAAAAGCTGTGTTTTAAACTAAACCGATTAGAATTATACGTTTCTTTTGGGATCTTTGTTTCGCGATAACTGTCAAAATGTGTGGACCAATTTTAAAGATACTCCAGGCCGTTAGATTTTGGCTGAACGACGTATAAGACATTGTTTTTTTGATCTGGTTATCAGATTCACTATGGAATAAGCTTTACCAGAGTTTTTCCGTTTAATAGCTCATCTCAAGTGATTTGAAATTAACATTCTAAGCAATCGATCTAATACCCGTGGACTTTTTTTTGTTCTTTTTCAATTTTAATATATATATATAGGTGACCTGGGGGTCTAGGGGTAAGGTGTCAGACTTCTGTGCTGGCGGCCGGGGTTCAATCCTCGGTCCCGGCACAGATTTATCACTCCACCGTGGTTCGGATTCCACGTTAAACTGTAGGTCCTTCATTTCATCTCACAATCACCCTACCATTACACATTAGTGTACGTGCGTATAACCTGGACGGGTAGTAAGACGCGGTGCTAATAATAATAATAATAATAATAATAATAATAATAATAATAATAATGATAATAATAAGTAACGATAATAACATGGAGGGAGGTCTCCTGTTCACAGAACTACTAGTAAGACCGTAGTAACGATAATGACATGGAGAGAGGTCTACTGTACTAGTAAATAGAAGGATGCCCTCTCAAAAATACTTTAACTCATTGGGCCAGTTTCATAGTAAAATTTAGTACGCCTCAAGTGCGACGCTACACTAAGTTCATGACGACACCTACCTAAACTCGAATGGAATGGGCCGTTCTCGCATAGGAAACTGGCCCATTCCATTCTGGATTTAGGTAGGTGTCGTCATGTATTTATTGTAGCGCCGCACTTGAGGCGTACTAAATTTGACTATGAAACTGGCCCATTATGTCTATGTACAGTCTGTTTAGCAGCACCTACATTCATCAATACTTTTGTCTGAGCCTGTACTTGTAATCAAAAGGTAGCCATCAGATCGATGATTACGTGACTTGAAAACCTTATTTTTTTGTTCCTGTCATTAAATTTGGCTCCAACTCCGCGACGTAATTAATTTTCAATCAAGTCTTGTAGCGTTATAATTGAGTTTCTGTGCGTGACAAGAGTTCTTTATGAACGAAATAATAATAGCAATAAAAAAATTGTCACCATATTGGCCGACACCTAAAATTAATTTTTTTAGACACATCTCTCAAGATGTCCCATTTAACCGTCTTAACCCTAAACAACCTTGGTGACCTGGTGGTCTAGGGTTAAGGTGTCGGACTTCTGTGCTGTGGTGTCCAGAGTTCAATCCTCGGTCCCGGCACAGATTTATCTGATTACCAAACCCTTCCTTCACCTCTGACAAGACATCTTGTGAATGTGGGGAATGCCAGGCCTCCACCGTGGTTCGGATCCCACGTTAAACTGTAGGTCCTTCATTTCATCTCACAATCACCCTACCATTACACATTAGCGTAAGTGCGAATAACCCTAACGGGTAGTAAGCCATTAATAATAATAATAATTTAAAAAACTTTTCGTTGCAGAATTCAACTGTTTACTATACCCATCCGGGCTACACACATATTTACACTAATGTGTCTAGGACGAAGAAGGTTGAATTGAGAGGAAATGTAACCTAATTTACGTAAAGAGAGTGGGAAACCATTTAGGGTATAAAAATATATCTAGTACATCCGACAAAGATTAAAAACCTCATCTTCCCGTCATAGGCAAGCCATTTTTTTTGTGTGTGAGTGTGGAAAGCCCCATCTACAAAGTCCGTAAGCTCTGCATCCTTAATAATCATTCCTTTAAGTCCTTAGAAATGTAAATCACGTCCACACAGTCCGTATCCGTAATCACGTGACCGTGCCAAACACTGAGAAAGTCGGAAACAACTTTCCGGTTAAATTCTTCGGAAGGAAATTTTTCTAGATCAAGGCTCAAACAGACGATATCACAGCGAAACAATTATTAACACGTAAGTAACTACACAAACCTTATGATAACACTTCCGGGATAGAAGGCTTCATTTGTAGGCGCAGTCAATTTTTGATTTTATTTAAAACATGAGCTACAGTAGCCCCATGGCTTCTTTGGTGCTGACTGACAGCTCACAGCTGACTTCTGGCAGTCAACATTTAGGTATATACAGTAGCCCCATGACTTCTTTGGTGCTGACTGACAGCTCACAGCTGACTTCTCACAGTCAACATTTAGGTATATACAGTAGCCCCATGGCTTCTTTGGTGCTGACTGACAGCTCACAGCTAACTTCTGACAGCCACCATTTAGGTATATACCTAAATTTTGACCGTCAGAATTGACAGCTGCTAAACACATGTTTTTGCAGATCCTATGGTTCGGCGTAGAGATACATAATTTGGTCTGGTAACTTTCCAAAGCTGTCAGTCAGCACCAAAGAAGCCATGGGGCTACTGTAGTTAGTTTAATCGCTACGATAATACCATTGGTGCTTTTATTTTTCGATGCGCGCGTACGTTTACTTTGCTGTGGTTGGCAGTCCTTACTACGTAGTGATAGGGTCTAAGGAATTAAGCATAAGGAATCTGTAGAATAGTGGACAGTTCTACCATGGGGGTTAAGGATATAATCTGGCGAAAATATGCCAAAACTTTGTTATATAAGGCGTATTATCATCCAATATTGACATACGGCTCTGAAACCAGGACGGAGAGAGACTGCAGGCAGCAGAGATGAGGTTCCTGAGAGGCATTGAGCACGTAACAAGAAGAGATAGGATAAGGAGTGAAATAATAAGGGCTGGTTTAAAAGTTATACCATTGGAAGAGGCACTGACGAGAAAAAGGTTTCTGTGGCTAGGTCATGTCATGAGAATGAAGGACAGAAAGCCCCACAGAACAAAGAGAAGGTTAGAAGATCGATTGGAAGACCACGGACAAGATGGATGGACCGAGAGTAGAAGGACATGAAAGCAATAAGGAGCGGATTGGAGACGCGTGGCTGAGGGAGAAGTTTGGAAAGATTGACAGGAACGGAAGAGGATGTATCAGACGATCCGCAGAGGTCGAAATGTTGAATGATGATGATGATGATTCTGTACACAATCCAATCTGTAAGTGTGGGGTTCGATCTTTCACACAGTATTACTCAACTTACTGATATGGAGTTTTTGTTGTTGTTGTTTTATTGAGCACCGCGTCTTACTACCTTTTCGGATTATACGCTTATATACTAACTCGCTTTGCTCGTTAAGGGTTCGGCCCCCAAACTCCCAATGAGGATGTTAACTAATGTTATTCCAGAGCCGTTTTTTGATTGGTCTTACCGTTTAGCCACAAGAGACCTCCAAAGAATTGCCCGCATTGACTTTAAAGTTGATCCGACACTTAATTTTTTTTCGGGGCTAATTTTTTTTTAAACCTTTTTGAATTTTCCTGTCGATTACAGGCTAGAAGCTATAAGTTTGCCAAATTTCAAGTTTCTAGCTCATCTGGAAGTGGGTAAACATTAATGTCGTTGAGTGAGTCATCCTTGTGGATTTATAGTAGAATAATTACGGTAATGGTATTTTGTAGGAATCAGTAAGGTCATATTTATAGGAAGTATACTTGAATTTGCGTGAAGGGGAGTGGAAAACAGTTTTGGTAAAACCACCCCTTAGTTATTATTATTATTATTATTAGCACCGCGTCTTACTACCCGTTTGGGTTGTACGCACTTACGCTAGTGTGTAATGGTAGGGTGATTGTGAGATGAAATGGAAGACCTACAGTTTAACGTGGGATCCGAACCACGGGGGAGGCCTGGCATTCCTCACATTCACAAGATGCCTTGTCAGAGGTGAAGGAAGGGTTTGGTAATCAGATTAATCTGTGCCGGGACCGAGGATTGAACCCCGACACCTTACCCCTAGACCGCCAGGTCACCAGCACCCATTAGTTAAAACCCGACCGAGATTCGTAACTCGATCTCCCCGTCATCGGCAGTGTAGTCCGACACGAGAGTAGCGCCTTAGACGATGCGGCCACAGGAACGTGGCTACCCTCCGCGTCTCGGTCAGCCTTACCTTAAAGGTCAGGCGTGTCGTTACGTCTCGGTAAATAAAAAATGACAACAAATAAAACAAAGAAACGTTTGACGTAGTTTAGTTCCGAGTAGAACGTTTATTAATATTTATCTTCCCTTTGAAAGGGCAGCTCGGGACAGGAAGTTCACATTGTCGGACTATGGATAAGTATTTGTCCTGTCAAAGTCCTCGTGGGTTCTGGTGTTGACATGTGTCAAACAGAGAGTTTGTTACGTAGTCTCTGCCCTCCTCGGGCGTTATACGTATACATCGTCTCCTAAAAGACTTGGCTATCACGTCATACGGTTACCAGGAATCTCTCTCTCTATATATATATCTCTCTAGGGTGTGCGCGGCAGCCATCTTTGGTCCAGGCTACAGTCAAATCAAGTAACATCTTAGATTATTGAAACCAAGCAGGCACGTATCCAGGTGGAAAAAAGGGGTTTGTGTAGGAATTAATTTCAGTTTCACTTTCTTTACTGGACTTAACATCTGTGAATAATAGGATGTAATATATTCAGGAATTTCTCCAAACACGGAGATAAAATATCGTCAAAATTTCGTTAAAAAAAATTACAGTTGACCCATGCTCGCATTAACTAATAATTATACTTTTCTCAACTTTTTATAGAAAATGTATTAGCTTTTATAAAAATGTATATACAATTAGTATATTTTCTATTAAAAGTTATAAAAAGTATATCAATAATTATTCGTGAATACAAGAATGGGCATACTTCAATATTTTTTTTTGGTACGAAATTTTGATATCTTTTTCTCTCCGTGCAGGTCAGATTCCTCCCCTCCCCACGCTGTTTAGCTCTGACAAGACATCTTGTGAATGTGAGGAATGCCAGTCCTCCACCGTGGTTCGGATCCCACGTTAAACTGTAGGTCCTCCATTTCATCTCACAATCACCCTACCATTACACATTAGCGTAAGTGCGTATAACCCAAACGGGTAGTAAGACGCGGTGATGATAATAATAATAATAATAATAATAATAAGTACACCCGACCGGGATTGGATCGCCGATCTCCCTGTCATCAGCAGTCCAATCCATTGCGAGAGTGACGCCTTAGGCAATGTGGCCATTGAATCAGGTAAAGACATATTATATCAATGTATTAACTAACATGTATGGTCTTCGGCAGACCCTTACGTTAGTGACACATTCAACCGCTAAGCACTGTGGTCGATACGGGAATGTGAGAAATTACTGGATTAATTTATTTGAGGTATTTAACGTGCACTTTGTGAACCAGCTGATTATATCAGAACACGACTTACGAGCTAGCTTAAATATAAAACAGACACAAAATACAGTCCCCACACGTTAGTTTATTACTATCGAGTCGATGGTACCAAATCCTCTTGTTTATAGTTATTTCTGGTTGAGTAGATGGTGCCCAATCCATCAATATCTCACATAAAAAGTACCCATCTATGGCTCTGAAACGGGTACGCTACTGGCAACGTTTTGGGAAACATATATTAATTTATAATCACTAAAGATAGTTCGAATGAACAGCACCAAGGCACAGTAGCACCATGACTTCTTTGGTGCTGACTGACAGTCAACATTTAGGTGTATACAGTAGCACCGTTACTTCTTTGGTGCTGACTGACAGCTCACAGCTGACTTCTGACAGTCAACATTTAGGTATATACAGTAGCCCCATGACTTCTTTGGTAGCTGACTGACAGTCAACATTTAGGTATATACAGTAGCCCCATGACTTCTTTGGTGGTGACTGACAGTCAACATTTAGGTATATACAGTAGCCCCGTGACTTCTTTGGTGCTGACTTCTGATAGTCAACATTTAGGTATATACAGTAGCCCCATGACTTCTTTGGTGCTGACTGACAGCTCACAGTTGACTTATGACAGTCAACATTTATGTATATACAGCAGTCCCATGACTTCTTTGGTGCTGACTGACAGCTCACAGTTGACTTCTGACAGTCAACATTTAGGTATATACAGTAGCCCCATGGCTTCTTTGGTGCTGATTGACAGCTCACAGCTGACTAATGACAGTCAACATTTAGGTATATGCCTAAATTTTGACTGTCATTAGTGACAGCCGCTAAACACATCTTTTTGCAGATCATATGGTTTGGCGTAGGGATACATAATTTGGTCTGGTAACTTTTCCAAGCCATCAGCTGTCAGTCAGCACCAAAGAAGTCATGGGGCTACTGTACGTTTGGACACGCTTTGAGTTATAGAAAGGTGAACTCTCACCCAAGCGGGATTGTGAATTAAAAACACTAAAACTTTTTTTTGTCGAGTAAAAACTTTATTTCAGGAGTTTGTTTTGAAATTAATACGAAATTTTAATTATCTGTCAAAACTGGCGAGTACCATTTACATAAAATTAAGCCTAGGTTAGTTCTTTATTACTTACTTTAACTTATTTACTCAATGGCATTAGGAGCTCGATAGTTCATTGCCTCATTTACAATAGTACGCTGCCTATCCCTATCTCGAGCTAGTTCTATCCAGTCCACCTAATTACACCCTATATCTGTCTTGAGCTAGTTCTATACAATACACCTCATTACACCCTATCCCTATCTTGAGCTAGTTCTATACAATCCACCTTATTACACCCTATCCCTATCTTGAGCTAGTTCTATCCAGTCCACCTCATTACACCCTATCTCTATCTTGAACTAGTTATATCCAGGCCAACTCATTACACCCTATCCTTATCTTGAGCAAGTTCTACCCAGTCCACCTTATTACACCCTATCCCTATGTTGAGCTAGTTCTATACAATCCACCTCATTACACCCATATCCCTATCTTGAGCGAGTTCTAACCAGTCCACCTTATTACACCCTATCTCGAGCTAGTTCTATCCAGTCCACCTGATTACACCCTATCCCTATCTTGAGCGAGTTCTAACCAGTCCACCTTATTACACCCTATCCCTATGTTGAGCTAGTTCTATACAATCCACCTCATTACACCCTATCCCTATCTTGAGCTAGTTCTATCCAGGCCAACTCATTACACCCTATCCCTATCTCGAGCTAGTTCTATCCAGTCCACCTCATTACACCATATCCCTATCTTGAGCTAGTTCTATCCAGTCCACCTCATTACACCCTATCCCTATCTTGAGCGAGTTCTAACCAGTCCACCTTATTACACCCTATCTCGAGCTAGTTCTAACCAGTCCACCTTATTACACCCTATCTCGAGCTAGTTCTATCCAGTCCACCTGATTACACCCTATCACTTTCAGGTTCATTCTAATGCTAACCTCCCATCTGCGTCTAGGTCTGTCCGATTGTGTCTTCCCATTGGATTTACTAGTAAATACCCTGAACGATGTTCTAGATTCTTCCATTCGCTCTGCATGTCCTGACCACCGAAATTGGGTATGTTAGTTTGTTGTCAGTTTCAAAAATACAATAAAAGTTTGATGCAATATGTTGTAACAAGGTATTAATTTTCTTGTTTGGTCGTAATACAAAATCAATAGGTTCTTTTGCGCATATAAAAATAAATAAATGTAGTGTAGCCAACATTGACAGATGTTCAATATATTTGTCTACCTTGAAGCCTCGGCGGGCCTGCGGACAAAGGCGTCAGTCTCGACTTTGTCAGAATTTGAATCCCACCTTGACTGTATTGAGGAGTTTTTTTTTATTTTTCTAATTGGTTTACCACTCCTTTTCCACACAAATACGAGTACACTTCTTCTAAACTCTACCTTACTCATCTCTATCACATTAATCAGTAGCGATAATTTCTTTCGCGTGTTTTGACGCCTTAAGCTGTGTGACCACAGGTGTGTTTCTTTTGTTGGGTAATTATTTATTGGATGTGAATGGACAGGTGTTGTAAATGACACATACTGTTCAATTTTCATAGGAAGGCTTTTTAGAAAATACAAACATATTTTTTTTGCAGCCAATGTTGATAAAATTTTACTATATTATTGTTGATATATATATATATATATATTGGTTATTGATAATATCTATCAGAAGTGACAGCTGCATATGATATGACTCGACGTATTAATATATTAAAGTAAATCTAGTAGTTTTTTTTCTAGATATCAAATGTTCCTATAAAAATTGAACTTTTCATTCCTTTCTAATAAATCAACTCACAGTTATAACAACTTTTTTTTTATTGGTTCATACGTTTTAATTAAATATGCCGGACACTATATATTCTTACATTCAAAAAAATGGACGATACTTTTTTTTTTGGAAATGTTGTAGGAAGGTCTTTTTTAAGATCAAAATGACCAAACATATACAAACAGCCATTTACAAATGATCTAGTATAAATTACCTTGATTTAACATAAAATTTTAATATATTTGTAGAATTTATTAACGAGTAAACACGCGCAGTGCTGCCAACTTGAAGATTACTCCTTTTTTTTTCAATGTTTGCACTGTTTATAATATTTTATTAAAGAGTACAGCATTGGTTTAAAAAATTCTTGATTAATTAACACTCAATAAGTTTCTTAAAACAGTTTTCATATATAACACCTTTTTATCACAAATTCACATTATACATAAAGGGTTTTATATGCTTATATTACAAAAATAGGTTCACAACAAGTACACATTATGTTGGTAATATTTACAAAGTATTGATCGATATTTTGTTCTCTAAAACACTCTTCTACTTTCAAAATTAGATTTAATTTGAAATACTTTCTAGAACATCGATACGTTTAAAACTATTTCGAATTTAATTAATATGAATTTATGTGCGTTCCAGATAATACATACACACTAACAAAATCTTTCATTCTATGGGTTTAATGTTAAAAAAAAGTAAATTTGATTCCTCGCATTAAATTTAGATGACATTGTCTTAGATAAGTCTTTTATTTACCACTAAATATGTTCTGTTAATTTTTAATCATAATATTTTTCATTTTTTTTTTATAATCAACGAGCTTTATAGCGTTCAATTAAAGGATAGATGATTAATATTTAAACACATTTACAATTTTCTTTTTTTTCTCCTTAAAATTGAATGAATGTAATTTTGGACGTATTTTCAGTTCGGCTGGCAAATCCAATCATGAGTTTTATAATAAAATATACAGGATGGCCATACATTATTCTCTCTACCTGCATACATGTGCTTCAGAAAGTTATTCTTGGACACGTGATCTAAATTGATTCAAAACAACAATCATTTGTAGTTGTTCTTCATATAGAAGTAAAAAATACCGCCTGTTCGGAAACTCACAGCCCAAACTGCAAATATAGTTCGTTTGAACCAAAAATAATACAAAATCCTAATACATTTACATCCGGAAAACTCTGCTAATACCATTAAATTGTGTTCAAAGTTTCGCCGTACAGCGCCGGGAGAGCAAAACTGTTAAAGCATGCGTGTACAACAGGCTGCATAAAAGCTAGGCGCGTGGCACTGCACATATAATAATGGCAAGCTCTTTCTGTGATTTTGGGCCGTTAATGACTACCCTCAGAACGTATTCACATTTCTAGACGGATTGCTGTGTTGTTTATTATTAATACTGGTATGTTCTTCTGCCGTGCTCCAAGATGTCGAGGTGTGTAGTTCCGCGTGCCTAATTTCTATGCAACCTGTTGTACACGCATGCTTGAACAGCTTTGCTCTCCCGGCGTTGTACGGCAAAACTTTGAACACAATTTAGTGGTGTTAGCGTAGCTTTCAGGATGTAAGTGTTTATGGATTTTGTATTACTTCTGGTTCAAACAAGTGATATGTGCAGCTTGAGCTATGAGTTTCCAAACACACTGTATGTGTGTAAGAATTCTATTTTGAGTAAATAATCTATTATTAAAATGGGCAAAGGACTTATGGACTATTCATAATTTTATGCACAGAATTGCAGCAACATTCTGTTTATTTTGAGAGGTATCAAGTCTTACCTTGATCGATTACACCAAGGCGTATCTAATAAGCTGCACCATAGTGTAACTGGTCAAGGTGAGATTTGCTACCTTTCACGGTAACCGCAGGGCACGCTTAAAACTTTATTTAAAAATTATCTGCAATACAATTTTGACAAATGTTTCGTTTATTTCGATAGTATTAGACATTTGTGAATTATACTTGAAGTTTTATATCGAAACCACTCACTTATTTTTATAATTTATTTTATAAACTGTGCCTATAGTGTTTTTTTATCTTAATATAGTATTTTTATTAGGGTTGGGTTATTTGGATTCTCGAATGCTAAGGGGGATGTTGGATGTTATGTATATAGTAAATTAAATTTAGTTTGTAAGTTGTGTACTGATATAAGTTGGCCTACAAAGGGAACGCTAAATACCGATAGTAAAAAAAAGTACAAATAATTGCACACTTTGATTTTAAATTTAAAACAATATCTACAATTCGGAGTAAGCCTTAAGAAAAAAAATACACTATAATCTGTAAAATAATATACCAGCTAATTTTAATATACATTTTTAACTATAAAATTATTAATACATATACTCGTAATATTTATACGTTAATACGAACACAATAACAAGATATTTGATCAATGGTGCATTTAATTTAAATTTTAAGTTGTTTTTTTTCAACTTGCTCGAAATGAAATATGAATGCAAGATTTCAAGGGCTCATATTATAAAATCCTGCGAATTCACATTTCGCAATTTATTTTAAATGATTACACTTTACAATACTGTTAAAATTGTATTTTAATTTATTTCATTGTATTTACAAAATTTTCTTGTAAGATTCTATTATTACTACCAGTTCGATATGTACACATATTAACACTAATGTATGAGTATGAGTATGAGTGAAAAGGGTATAATTCAAAGGAAATGTACCCACATTTAAATATACGCGCTACCCTCGCATTAGACTAAACTGCTGATGACGGGGAGATCGAAGTTCGAATCTTGGTCAGGTTTACTGAAGGTTGTCTTTCCGAAATAGTTTTCCATCAGTCCTCCATGCAAATGCGGGTACACTTCCTATGAATTGAACCTTCCTTATTCCTAACTCAGTAGCGCAATTAATACATATGTGTATAACCTTAAAAGATAGTAAGACGCGGTGCTATAAAAAAGAAAAGAAAATTAGCTTACTTTTTTCTAAATAAAAAAAAACCTTTGAGAAAATTGAAAATTTGTAAAACAATAATTTATCAACCATAGTTACACCAATCAAATATTACTCTTTCTTGAAGAAAAAAACCAACACATTTTATTATGACAAAAAATACAATTTACACCAACATCTTTTGCACAGTTTAATTGAACTTTAAATATCTTAAAACTCATGGGTTTTAAATCCATATACAATTATTATTCATAATAAATATATTATATCAACACATAAAAATAATTAATACTTCGGAGAATATATTTTTTTAACACAAAATTGTTGGCATCGGCATGTTTCCGCAACTGAGATAGTTTACGGATGGTAAATGAAAATCGGTCACTTGCTGGCTTCGATCTAGGTTCATCTACTTACGACCCGGCTACCGAATTAACGATCGTTTGTGGAAAGAGATGATCTTGTATTTGGTGCATGCATGGGCCATTTTGTTTGTTCCTTCTTTTAGAAATCTGCGTTGCGCGTTTCACAATCCCCACCCCGCCGATGAGTTCTCGATAGAATGAAACCTAGGTCGGGGGAATTGGTCGACTTCCTTTAAGAAACAAGCCATCAACTCCTTGTCCAATGGCAGTAATTTAAAGTGTGAAATATTTTCTTCTTTTCATTTTAAAACCGTGATTAGTTTGTTCCTTTTATGTTTCAATCCATCTTCCCTGTGCCGTCTTCCAAATATAATAATAAATATAAGCATGGCTAGAGTGCTTATCATGGCCGTCCAATAGCTTAGATGGGAGGCCATCATTATAAACAAATGATTATAGAGGCAATATAAATCACGTACATAATGGCAGAACGAAGACTATGGCTTCGCAATTTCGAATCGTGGTATATAAAATTAAATTATTGATTAAAAAAAAAGATATATTGGGGGAGATTCATATTGATCACACTAACAATTTTTTTAAAGAGTTTTTAATAAAAGTTAAAAACCATATTAATCGCAATTTATTAGATAATACATATAATTTTATAAGCCTATTTCCGATAATTGAATTTACGAGGAAAAAGCTGATCAGATTTTGATAAATGACCACTCATTTTAAAGATTAGAGGGCCAGGATGTTAGCAAAAAAATAGCTTCTTCCAAAGAAAACCCAATTTTCACAGTGAATTTCGAGCTTTTACTTCTGTGTGGGTAATAGCTAATCTGTACAATAATTATTTGTTTATATCTCCATGGAAACCATCAATTGTATATTGTTGTACATCGGTAAATAAAATATCTCTCTTTGGTTAAAAAATAACAGCTCAATTCTCACTTAAATGGTATGGTACAACAAATAGATAGAAATCTGGAAGAGGGGTTTTAAAATTTTCATCGTGGTATAAGGGTGAGAATATATATACGTTTTAGTTGAAATTAAACACAAAAAGCTTAATAAAATAGATTGAATGTTAATAGTTTTTGACGTGTAAACCTCTACCTAGAAAGTCAAGTGCGACCCCATTCTATTTAACTTTTCCCAATACAATTTTTTAAAGAATATATTTTAGAGCGATAATTTTAAACCACCGCTAAAACGCTCCACTAATATATTTTTATTCATAGTTTAAATTTTACCAAATGAATGAAGGACGGAGTATATACTAAAAAAAAATACCAGTTACGGAAACATGTCAATTGTTACCTTTGTTTTGATTAAATAATCAATTAAATACTTGCCAACAATGAAGGTAATTTATTGACTTGAAAAACTCTTCGGTGATTTATTTGAATTACATTTTAAAACTATATCCCAAAGTTTGGGTTTTTATTAACCGTTTAGTTTTGAAATCATAAACTATACATCAACAAACTATATTCGGCACTTTTCAAATTTTATTATTAACTCGATTGTTAATAAACACACTTTTTGTTTCATATTGAAATTATTATCCAACAAATGTTTTTATCTAAATGGTGAATGTATACAAAGAGGGAAATTATAACTTCATTTTATTATATCTTAAAACACTTCTCACTGTATGAATCTCATAAGCATTGACAAAGATTTCAAATAAATAACTTTAATTCTTTAGATATAACTTGTTCATCACGTGTTTAGAAAAATAACTTTTCATGTCTTGAAAGTTTATTTGAATAACTCTTTATATTATAATATACACTTACTTGCAGTTTATTTTTTACTCTGATTATTTCTAACGAATATATTGGTAGGCCATGCTTAGATTGATACTCACTTCGATCTATTAAATCAATTAAGCTTTTCTTGGTAGACTTAATAATTGTTTATTGATTCCGTTGATATGGACAACATATATTTTTTGTATAAATTAATGTTTTCTTCTAACATTTAATCACTTTTGTAGTTATATTAATAAATTGTGTTCTAACATGTCTGTTTCGAATTAATAGTAATTAAATCGTTTCTTGTCAACACAAGTTTGTGTTCATTAAGTGGCAACTCAAAATAATTAAAACTTTTCTTATTCGTTATAATTATAAGATCGATGTTATTTTTCAACCTCAAGAACATTGTGCATTTTTCATTAAACTGTAACTTTATCGTATTTAATAAACAACAACACCACTTGATTAAAATATTTAATGTGTTAAGTAAAAATGTTAGCATTTTCCGAACAGTAATCATAACCTAAAAATCGTATTAAGGGAAAAGGATTAAAAAAACCCAACCAACTCACAGTATATTTCATCTGATACAGTGAAATCTCCCTCAACGGACACTTCTGAATGATGGATCCTTCTTTATAACGGACAGTTTATGTTTCCCCCATAAAATAACACTGGCTTTTACACGGAAACAATTTCCCAGTAACGGACTTTTTTCAATAACAGACGTGGATACTGTTAGAAACTCAAGTTTATGCAAACAAATCTCTAAACAATGGACACAAATTGAAAACACAGGTCCATGTATAATATATATATATATATATATATATATATATATATATATATATATGTATATATATATATATATATATATATAGTTTCTAAAATAGGCTACGTAACAGTGGCGGCTCGTATCTAAAGTTAGTGAAGGTGCTGCTCCAGAAAATGTTTAGCCTTTGTTTTAAAATTGTGTAAAGAAGAAAAAACATGTAAAAAAGGAAAATTTATTCAGAAACTGGATAAAATCTTAACAAAAAAACCCAAACTTTTTACTTATTTTAACTTAAATTGTTACAGTTCAAGCTTGATATATTCATTTAAAAATGAAATCCATTCTTTTTGTTTTAATCTGCGCAAAAAATTCAATAATTTTCTCATTGATCTCTGTATGAAATTTTTCTCCATTGAAAGTACTGCAAGCGCATTTAGTCCTTCTGTTAAATAAAATAACTGAAAAAAAAATGAATCAAACAGAATAGCTGGAAGCAGAATAATAATCTAATTCTACATTCTTCTACACTTTATCACATTCAAGAATATGGTACACGGTTTTTAAGCACAACACACGCTGAGTTAAAAAAATCTTCCTTCCACCATCACGCCACAGCCGGCACTGCGAGAGCAACAGTGCTTTCTATACCTGGAAGTCCCGCCTTCCTCCCCACCCCCTTCCTATGTGCGCATGCGCACATTAGTCAAACACCACGTCGCTGTCGCTGTGAAGCGCACAGTTCCATACAAAGATTTTTGTATTTTTTAATAAATTGGGGGATGGCTACTGAAGTACTGACATTAAGCTTAAGGAATATATATTGTACTACACAAGTAAATAAAGAATTAAAGAAAAAATGACTCATTATATTAAATGTTATCGATATTATCAAGTGTAAATAGGGGGTGCTGCAGTTCCGCAGTGCCTATACACGAGCCGCTACTGCTACGTAATAATGACTACTGTACTTCAAGGTCATACCTCCTTTTTTTTACCGAGCCTTCAACAGGAGTTATTCCAGCAGTTTGGTCTGTTACTGTGCAAACATATAGGCCTACTGTTCACATTTAATTTTATTTGGGTGTTCTGTGACAATATATGCATTTATCTACGTACGATATTTATTCACTGGTCATAATAATTGGCTTGCATACAAAACTGTACAGTGTAGTTATTAGATTGTTATAGTTAACAGCTACAGTAAATTATATAGGTTCATAAAGATTAAAATCTGTTCAAGCACTAAGATTTTCTTTTAAATATACATATTCCCAAATAACGGTCACATTAGTATTTTTTTTTTCTAATCCCGCAAGGTGTTTGTTATTAAGAGATTTCACTTTACATTAAAATGGTAAGATTGGTTTAACAACAGACCTATTACCACTAGACATCGCATCAAATCCAATACAGTCCATATTTTCATAGAAAGGACCTTTAAGGAAATACAAACCTGTGTTTTGCGATCAACATTGATAACATTTCCTTTGATAAGCATTGATAATATCTTAGGAAAAGTGACGTCTTCAAATATATTCACATGATTTGACGCTAATGTAGATATAGTAACTTTTATAGCTGCCAAATAAGGTCCTTTATATTAAAATTGGACTGTGACAAGGCCAACTATTACCGGAACCTGCAACCCATGGTGCCTTAAATGACGTAACAGCTCTAGGTGGGCGTAGGTCCCATCCAGTACAAGGGTAAAGGGTAGGCATGCGTATATTACATTAAAAAAAAAAAATATTAAATCTCATACATCAAACAATATTTTTTCATTGCTGAGTATTTTTTTAATTTGAACTGGTTGATATTTTTATCGTCACCTCCAATAATATGTACTGCAAACTGGGTATTTACACAACATATTGTGTTTAAAGTGGGATATAAGAGAATGCTTTGCGAAAAAAAAAAAAATNGAAAAAAAAAAAAATCATAACAAAAAACCTCTTAAGCCAAAATAGTACTATCAACAGTTGTTTAATATCTGTTTATGAGCATAGTGGCATTTGATGACAAACTTTATAAATGGAGAGGGACAGTCTTGTTCAAATTCCGCCATGCTCGTGGCATATATTTAATTTCTGTTGAGATTGCTACTTACTATCAAGCGAAAAAAATATCAATCGCTGCCAGGCCACACGGCTTAAAGTACAATGGTTTGTGTCGTTTTCTGAAACTACTTCTCTATTCTGTCTGAGCGTATATCCCCTTTCACCCTTCACCTAATACCACTCTTTTTCACATAAATAAGAAAGAGGGTAAAGAAAACTACGGAAATTCTTATCTCAAGGTAAAGAGGAAAGCTCGCTGCTAGTTCTCAAATATCAAACAATTACTGTATTTGTTAGAAGAAAGCTAAATCTAAAGCAGTTTTTCATCAAGCCAAGCCTCATAGCTTCGCTAATATGACCAAAAAATCGTTGGAAATAAGCTAATATCACACATTTGTTTTCTATTAATAAAACTCAGAATATAGGGTTTTTAAGAAAAGAGAGCCCTGTTGGAATCCTTTTAATTTATTTTGATGTAAACCATATTTTGAAATAATTCATCGTAGAATTAAATATTGCGTTAGAGCTGAAAGCCTGCGCGACAACTTATCGCTCACAGAGGCAGCCCTCGTAGCAGAGGCCCAACCCAGCTCCCGGCTGGCGCGAGGTTTGGGAGTAAAAGGGAAAGGAAAAGACAAGAAATGTGTGCAGTACATTCGTATTTGAATGATTACTCGACATTTCCCGCGGTGACGATGGGGGACAAAGCGACAAAGTTTCTTGTTAATAACTACAGTATGTCCCTGTTATGACAGAATGAAGATTTGTGAGCAGTGCTTATCTGTGAAGACATTCTAAAATGGTCAAAAAATGGACTTTTCAGCGCAGTTTTTATCCAAATATTGTTTAATATTTGAACAATGTTCAGTATTAGGAACTTCTATTAACTCTTTATCTCCATTAATGTTTAATCAGAAATGATCCACGTGCAATAGTGTTGGTGTAGATTTACTATTTCCAGCCGACTGTACCACAGAGATGTTGGGCGTGTTATGCACGCTTTTAATGCTTATGGTGGAAAATTAAACCAAAAGTTTCTGGTGAAGCAATATTTTGGGCAAATAATTTTGTTGTTGTTATAAAAACTACAAAAATAAATTATTTTAACTAGAGTTCCCTTATACCCCAACTTATAAATAAAAAATACAAATAGATAACATTTATTTTGTTTACATTTAATACACCAACAAACTAGAGCTAGATAGTTAAAACAAAACTTGCACAAATAAAGATTTTTTTATATATATAAAATTTTATACACATTTTATACCCTGTAATTTTATTTATGACCTTCCCTGAGATAACATACAATTTTTGTTGTTTTAAGTATATATCCTACAAGATACACTTAAAAACTATATTCTTCTTGCACCAAAATAAAGATGTGCATTTCTGTTCTTGAGGAGGGAAAAATTAAATGACCTTAACTGCATTATTATTTAATCACCACATATATTCATATTTAAATCAATATTCTATTACTGAGTGAGCCAAGATAAAGGTATACTGAATCAGTGCGTGCAGGACTAAACAAGCAATTTTTATTTGTAACTTTTCAAGAAAAAAACTACAAAAATAACCTTTTTGAGTCAATATTTGTTTGGATTGCTTCATATTTTTTTTTAAAACTTTGTGTCTTAATGATTTATTTAGCGGGACAATTATTTTGGTTTTATTATAAATTTTTATATTTATATAAACATTTGAATTTGAAATTTAGAATATCACACACATATATATATATATATATATATATTCCTAAAGATTGTTAATACAAATAACAGATCTATGAAAATTTCAATTTAAAAAATCGGACTGGGAATTATATTCTATAAAATCCGAATTCGGGATCTGTTTTAAATTATAAATTTGGAATCCGATACGAATCTTTCAAAATATTAAAATTAGAAATTTCGAATCTTAATATTTGGCAGATGATTATGAGATTCGATATTTCTAATCTAAAATAGATCCCGGATTCTATTGTATAGAATTTACAATTAAATTCTATATATATATATATATATATATATATATATATATATATATATATANNNNTATATATATATATATATAATGTATCAAAATAACCTCTACAACATATTGGAATTTAGAATTAAATTCTATACAATCAGAATCTGGGATCTATTTTAGATTAGAAATATCTAATCTCATAATAATCTGCCAAATATTAAGATTCGAAATTTCTAATTTTAATATTTTGAAAGATTCGTATCGTATTCAAAATTTAGAATTTAAAACAAATACCGAATTCGGATTTTATAGAATATAATTCCCAATCCGATTTTTTAAAATTGAAACTATCATAGATCTATTATTTTTATTAACCATATTTTTTTTACATCCATTACTTTTTCCAGCCTGTGTCCTAGGTCAATTTTTTATTCAAGCCATATATTTTCCACTACCGGCTTGCTAGGCCTGTCATTGATTCTGGTTTAACCATCTAATTTTGCCAATCTTGTAATATTTAAAATTTAGTCAATTTATTTTGGACACGGTTTACTGACCTTTTCTTAAATTGGAATCAATTTTTTAATATATATATAAAATTTAGTTTAGTTTTCGACTCGGATTTAATACAATTTCTTTATAGAATATTATATTCGTATTTAATTAGATAGATACATTTTCATTTTCGGATTTAAATTTGAATATGCTTAATATAGTTTTTAAATACTTTTTTCTTTCTGCACTGACTTAGATAAAAAAAATGATCTGTGTACTTGTAACGAGTAGTCATAATTTAAATGTTGATACCATGTTAAATGATTTCATAACAAAAATTTCAACCAATGTTTAACTTTCATCAGACATTAATGTTGTTGGTCGGACCAACAAGCTATGGGAGAAAAATGATTTATGTAAAGGGACCAAGTCAATATCCTAGTGCGTGTCATCGAAGAGCAAGTATTGCGATAGTAAAAAATTGAACTCGAGATTTTAATAAAATGTCGACGTTGCATGACCCCACCGAAACACACAAAAAAAGTTGTTTTTGCAATGCCGTCCGTATACCTGTACTTTGGGTTAGAGCTGAAACTATTTTACCGATTGCCCCGCCTCGGTGGCGCAGTTAGCTAACGCGCTAGTCGTGTTGAGATAGACTGACAAGGACGGGGGAGATCAAGGTTCTAATCTCAGTCGGGCGAACTGAGGGTGGTTTTCATAAACGGTTTTACACACTCCTTTCATGCAAATGCAGGTTCACTTCCTCTAAATTTAACCTTCCCGATTCCTAATCCATTAATTAATTAGTACTTAAGCGTATAACCCGAACGGGTAGTAAGACGTGGTGCTAAATAAAAAAATTGAGCTCACACCTGGTATCTGGGGTTTTCATAAAGCCCCCTCGATGGGTTTTTGGAATTAGATGTCTAGCCATAAATTTAAGGGTAGTTTACTGACGGGAAAAAAGATTTAAAATTGATTTTCTTAAAATTCACTCTAACAATTTGGATTAAATTTTATATATATACACTGTTTATCATAATAAACAAAATGGTAACTCTCATTTTCTCATGAAAATAACTTCTTAGGGTACTTTACATGGGGGATATTTTCCAATTTTGGGTCATTTCCCCGTAACTATTTGAAATACAAAATAACTTATCGTTGTAAAATTGTAGTACTATTAAAAATAAAAATCTTTTATTTGAAATTTATTTGTATAAAACCAGTAATTTCTGAGATAACAAACTATTCATTAACACATTAGTATAAGTAGTATAGCCATATAACCTGAAAGGGTAGTAAGACGAGGCAGTAAGAGAAAAATGGTCGCTAACATAACTACAAGTTATAAACTAGAAAAAAACCCACGCATAAACACAACTTTGTTAAACCAATAATTCTGTTGGCAATTTTAAAAGCTCTGTTTTTTTTTAAAATAAAAAGCACACCAAAATAATATTCTCTTCTTTATATAAATTCTTTTTTAATACATCGCTGCCCGGTTTTCACGCCGTATGTTATATCGTGGGTCTACCTTTATCCTCGTGCCTTTGAATGGAATTCCTAGATAGAGAAATTACATTAAAAAGAGGAGTCAGTCGGTGTTCTAACAGTTCGGGGAAACATTACAAGGCTCATAGACTGATTGGATGGTGCCGGACACGAAGGGATGTCGAGTAAAGAGAAGTTATGTAGTTACGCAAAAAAAAAAAAGTTCTTTTCAAAGAAGTGATTAAACACATATCTAAGAAATGTGTGTGTAAAAACTCGTGGGTGGACAAAGTCAGTGATGAATGGGTGCTGAAAGAGTTCAGTTTGAAAGGGAATCCATTAGGTCAATGTGAAAGAAGCGTTGGTTTGGGCATGTTGAGAGGATGAGTGTGGAGTGAATGACGAAGAAAATATATGAAGGTAGAGTGTGTGGATCAAAAGGAAGAGGTAGGACATGTAAGACGGGGCAAAATGTTGTATATGAATGTGTGATAAAGAGAAACATTAATAGTTTTAATAATAAAAGAGCATGTATGACTCGGTGTATGGGTGTTGTTGAAGAGAAGGGAGTATTCAAGGATAGGGAAGTGTGGAGAAAGTTAGTGAGGATGGATTAAGTACGGAGTTTTTTTTTTTTTTTTAGNTTTTTTTAGCCATTTGCACAGTTCCTTGTCTATTCTGTGAGAGAACGGTGTGATTATGTAGCCCGAAACCTTAGCTTACTCGGTGGCAAGTCTGTTTATTAAGCTAAGGGTCCCGAGTTCTATACCTGGAATGGCGGAAAAATTTATCATTGGTGAAATGTGGATTTCACCTTTTACAGCGGTAACGTTCAGGATTTTCTGCCTGTTTTAGATTTAAGTTAGTTTATAAGTCGTGCTCTGATATAATCTTGTTGGTTCCTACAGTACGTACCTAAAAGTGCAGTAAGTTTTGGACACCCTGTAGCCTGCTTGTGTTTACAGTCGCCACGTGTATCGTGTGCAAAAGTGTTACAACCCGCTTCAATGGCCGAACGGTCTAAGGCGTCACTCTCGTACGTTGGACTAGCCTGATGATGACGGGGAGATTGGGGTTCTAATCCATGTCGGGTCTACTGAGGGTGGTTTTTCCCTAAATGGTTTCCCACTCTCTCCTCAAGCAAATTCTGGTAGATTACCTCTAGAATGCTTCCTTCCTCGTTCCTACCCCATTAGAGTATGCCTATTTACCATACATGCGTTTAACCTGAGCAGGTAGTAACACGCGGTGATAAAAAACATAATGTGTAGTATTTTATAATTTAAACAATTAGCGCCGTAGCACCTTACTACCAGTTCGAGTTATAAGCTTATGTGATGATTACACTAACGTTTTAGGGCTCAATAAGGTTTATCTGAGAGGAAATTAACCTGAATTTGCGGGAAGGGAGGGTGGGAAAACCATTTAGGAAAGCCACCCGACTGGAATCGATGCATAATCTCCCCATCTTTGACAGTCTATTCTAAACACGAGAATAGCGCGTTAGACCATGCGGCCACCGAAGTGGGTTCTAAAATGATTTAATCATCGGTTATAACGCGGGTCGGATCCCTACACTGTAAACAAGCACTATATGAGGGGGAGAGGTGTACTTTAAACCAGTATTTCACTAACGGTGTGCCGCGGCGGTAAATTAGGAGTGCCGCGAGGCCACAGCCCACAACGCCACGCATCTATGACCAATAAGAACCCGGATTAAGTTGGTACGAGTGGCCGCCGTCCGTTGTCCGCATTTATTACTCAATCGTAATTACTAATATTTTAAATACATCTGACAGAACCAAAAACTTTCGCGAGAAAGCTAGATTTATGGATTTACCTAAATTTCTAACGGTTTGACCGTAATGTCTCCGAAAGTTAAAGAACCAGGCACACAAAAATAAGTTAAACGTTTAATTCTTTAGTCTAGTGAAAGATGACCTGAAGAAAACTCTTAAGAGGTGCTTTGCCACCTTTTCATTGACATTTTCGTCCTCTTCTGAGGATAAATCTCAAGACTCTATTTAAAATCAGCCCATTTAAACACAAAACAAAATTACAGCTTTACACCAGTATCATTGTTGAAGTCTTATGAATCTTCGCTCTCTCTCGCAGTTAACTGTTGCCAAATCTCCCCTATCTCAGTTATGTTGAAAAGGGGTGTGCTGGGGTAAGGAGCTACTGGCAACCTCGTCTAACCAGCGTTGTGAAACTTGTCTTATATTTGAGAGGAGATTGACCACATGAAAACGAGAGAATGACAACAGTGTTTCTCAATAGTAACCATAGAGTTCCCTCAGCGATGCCATTCAGTTTGCTCAGTGATGCGTCTGCGACCAGAATTTTTCCCGGAGCATTGTGGTCGCTGACGCATTGTAGAGACTCTGGTCGCAGACGTGAGACGCAAGTCGTGCCGAGGTGAACACTGCTCAGGAAACAGTGTGAACGCAGACGTACCACTGAGCTAACTTATGTTTTAGTAAAGTTGTATTTAGTTTTGTGTTTGATTAGGTTGGTTTTTAAAATGGCCCAAGATTTCTCCATAGAAGAGGACGAAAATTTAATCGAAGAGATGGAAAAAGCACCTCAATTTTTGACGATCTCAGGAATAGTTGGTTGATCAATTTAGTGTTTTTTATCCACACGATTCCAAAATATCACGGAACATTAAATTAAACACAGTTGAAAAACTCTGATAACTGAGGAACGATCGGTATCTACACACAGAATAAAATTACCCACGACTGGTGACCAACGAGACTCATATAAGGAAACATTGTATCCCGCGTCTGCGACTCATCAACCCACGTCTGCGTTCGCAGTCGCGAGTCGCACCCGGGGGGAATCCCAACTTGCCTCAAAATTTTAGGCTTGTTAATCTTACCGGAACTCCAAAGGTTTGTGGAACACTGTGGTAAACTATTCCCCATGCACATACGTTTGATGAAAAGCAAACACAGGCTTAAAGAGCCACTTCATTTACTTTGAAAGGTGGAGAACTTACCTCGATTGCCTTTCGCGATGACGCTATCTTACTTATTTCGGCAAGGTAATCTAGATTCCCTAAGTCACTTTTTGAGTATTAGCTTGTATGTTTTATAAACATAGTATCTGCTCTAAAAAAATAAACAAAAACCTTGTTTTGACGTGTGGAAAACATCAAAATATATTGGATGCTTTTCGGTCGCCATAACTAATTTAGGGCCAAAACATGGTTAGTAGCTTACAAACACAATTCTTGGCTATTACAAGTAGAGCTAATGTGAATGTGGAATTCTTGTATACATATTTTAATACAGAATATAAAATAACAATCGTTATTTCTAAATAAATTATAACATTTGTAAATATGGAGTACCCTTTTAGTTACATCTATCAACTTCTTATTATCCCTTTTAATATATTTCTCCATACTGATAACATAAAAGTGGAGTCGCCACAAATAAAGTATAGACTTGTGTGTTTTGGTTAGCTATTCGTTCATCCAACCTGGGTTAGTAGGAGGAAAATATGTTTTTTTTAATCGTCACACGGATTAAGCTGGAAGTATCACAATGCCATGCAGGGGCACAACGAGGGGAAAAAAATAAATCAAATTGCTCGCCTAGACCTGCGTCGGCTGTTGACCATTCTTGACCGTCGCGTCTTTGGAGCTGTTCTCTTTGCTCGTCAGTTCCTTGACGTCACTGCTGACCGTGAGGTTAGACCGGGAAGTCATGGTGATGGCCGTGGTCGAGTTGTCGGTCTTGCTGACCAGGGGACCCTTCTCACCCCCGTGCTCGTCCTTGGCCCCTAGCCCCAGCGCCGCCCCTTTGGCGGTCTTGCCCTTCTCGGAGCCCTGTTTGTGGTGATGGCGTCTGGGGAACACGCTGTTCTCCATGTGCAGCGTCGCGTTCACGTCCTGACCCGTCGCGCAGGTGCAAGCCTTCAGGAAGCTCTTCTTGAAGTTGTCGCTGAGGAAAGCGTACAGGATAGGGTTCATGGCGGAGTTGGAGTAGCTGAGGATGCCGGCGAGGAGGAAGATGGTTATGGCCACTCGGGACTGGCACTGTTTGGGAGGGGTGAATATCAGCGCCATCTGAGTCAACCAGTAAGGTAGCCAACAGAAGACGTACACTGTGATGACGGTCAGGACCAACTTGGTCACCTTCCGATGAGATTTCTTCTTCTCTTTCGATTTGTTCTTAGGTCCGACAGTCTTCAGTTTCCGGATGACCAGGATGTAGAATATTGATATGAGCATGAGAGGGATAGAGAAGCCTAGAATGAAAGAATACAGAGTGAAAGCCGTCTGTCCACTGACAGTTTCGCTCTCCGGCCATAATATGTTGCAGCTGATGTTGTGATCGTCCTCCATGATGCTGGCGTACATGAATACGGGGACCATGAGGAGGGCGCTGGCCGTCCACGCGGTCAGCGACACCACTTTGGATATGAGAGGCGTCCTGACCTTGGGCGCTGAGATGGGGTGGCACACGGCGATGTACCTGTCGGCGCTCATGATGGTCAAGAAGATGCTGCTGGTGAACTGGTTTATGCTGGTCGTGGTCATATACACCTTGCACATGATGTTACCGAACGGCCAGAAGCGCAGGTTCATCGTCGTCAGCAGGAACGGGATACCGACGAGGAAACACTCGTCCGCGACGGCCAGGTTGACGATGTACATGTTCGTTACCGTCTGCATCTTGGAGAACCTAAGGACGACGTAGATCACGAGGCTGTTCCCTAAAAGTCCGACGATGCAGACGACCGCGTACAGCACCTGAGTGATGAGGATCAGGGTGGGCTGGTCCGTGTCGCATTGGGTCGTCTCGTTATAGTACCGGTACGACGCGTTACCGTCGTCGCTTTTGTTGTAGTATTGCGCGTGCGTGTACGGCGTGTTCGTCGTCGACGAATCGTAGTCCTCCAGAGTGGCCCACGAGGTCGCGATCATGCTAATTTGATCCGCGGACATTTTCGCGTGTAAATTAAACGTTCGCCCAAGATATAAATAACCTTTTTATATTTTACCACGCAGATGAAACACCATTACGATAAGATATCAACGTTACTTGTTATAAGATACCTTAGATTCATGAATGAATATCTGGAACACGTTTCTCGATAATTACTTAATGTCCTTTTATAAGTCGCTACGGAATCGTTTTCAATTTGTACGTGCTGAATTTTTAAAATATAATTTAGATCTAAATACATTTTTTTCACTCGTCTTTTTAAATACCAAAGCTATTCTTTACCAGAAAAGTAGTCCTACCAGAAATATTTTTACTAATTTGGTGAGAGGATTTCCTTAAATTATAAAACTTCACATTTTGACCATCAATGACTTTTTAATTTTTTAAAAATTGGACTTTTGATCCAACTGTTTTCTCACTAGGGTGCATTTTAAAATATTTACGAACTTTATTTTCTGAACATGGGTTACTCTCGCAGCTTCCTTCACAGAGTACAATTAATTAATTGTGTGTCCCTGAAGGAGATCACTTCTGTCTGCCTCAAAGTATACAACCGGAACCAAGATTATAGAAACGTTTCTATTTCCACGTCACGAAAATAGTTTGTCTCTCTTTGATTCCTTTGACCGCATCGCTCGTATTGTGTCCATCCATTAGACGAGGAACTACGAGGATAATCCTGGAGCCGGCGGTGATATCAGTCCGCGTCGTGACATCTCTTCAATTATCGCCAAAGATCGATCGTGTCTCACTCAACATCGGTCGCATTTATGACCGGCGGGTGTCAAAAAAAAACTGATGGCCGCGTCCCGACTCCCAATTAAACGACGCAGATAAATCACACCGATATAGAAAGTGTCAATCACGTCCGTGTATGTCCGCTTACATGGACATCTGCCCAGATTAGATAACTTTAATGAACGACAAGCGATATTTATTTTATTAGAAAAAAAAAGTTCTGATCTGTCTTTGGCTAATATTTTCGTAGCTTGAAACGAAAGTAAATTGTTACCTACGTTAGGATCAAAAAATCTCTGCAGTCACTGAACTGTTTAAGTTAATACAAATGCTGACATAATTTTTTTTAAGACGTTTATTTTACCTATCAAAATAAATTTTCGCAACATGAAAGTTTGTAATATCGTGTCGATATTCCTTTTATCTCGAACCTCTTTTTTTATTTATTTTCATTGATATCTCTGGAACAGTCTTGTTGGTTTTTGGATCACGTTTCACACTATATTATTATTATGTATCAGTCTTATATGTTCTGCTCAATTTCTTGAATAACTTTCACTTCGTAAGCAATATGTTGGACATTCTTGGGATATGTGGGATAACGATATACCAAAAGGTTTCTGCTCAGCTCAGAAGATCCAAGAAGATACGATCTTCT
>CABFVX010003197.1:0-29759 GCA_902151425.1 Timema shepardi
TAGGGACTTTCCTAAGGAGCATATACAACATAGTAGGGACTTTCCTAAAGATCATATACAATTTAATAGGGACTTTCCTAAGACGCGTATACATCATAATAGGGTCTTTCCTAAGACGCATTAACATCATAATAGAGACTTTCCTAAGGATCATATATACACCATAGTAGGGACTTCCCTAAGGAACATATACAGCATAGTAGGGACTTTCCTAAGGAGCATATACATCATAATAGAGACTTTCCTAAGGATCATATATACACCATAGTAGGGACTTCCCTAAGGAACATATACATCATAGTAGAGACTTTCCTAAGGAGCATATACAGCATAGTAGAGACTTTCCTAAGGAGCATATACAATATAGTAGAGACTTTCCTAAAGATCATATACAATATAATAGGGTCTTTCCTAAAGATCATATACAATATAGTAGGGACTTTCCTAAGACGCATATACAACATAGTAGGGACTTTCCTAAGGAGCATATATACAATATATTAGGAACTATCCTAAGGAGCATATACATCATAGTAGAGACTTTCCTAAGGAGCATATACAATATAGTAGAGACTTTCCTAAGGAGCATATATACAGCATAGTAGGGACTTTCCTATATAACATATACAACATATTAGGGACTTTCCTATAGAACATATATACATCATAGTAGGGACTTTCCTAAGGAGCATATACATCATAGTAGAGACTTTCCTAAGGAGCATATACATCATAGTAGAGACTTCCCTAAGGAACATATATATCATAGTAGAGACTTTCCTATGGAGCATATACATCATAGTAGAGACTTCCCTAAGGAACATATATACAGCATAGTAGAGACTTTCCTAAGGAGCATATACACCATAGTAAAGACTTCCCTAAGGAACATATATACAGCATAGTAGGGACTTTCCTAAGGAGCATATATACATCATAGTAGGAACTTTCCCTAAGGAGCTCTTAAATGAAAATCATTAAGTCGCCATTCACTTTATTCCAGTAGTATTCTTAAGCCACTGTGCAAAAGCTATATGTGAACATGAGGATGGTTATTATTTTAAAATTAATATTGTAAATGTATGTATCAAACCCTAAATATTTCAATCATAAATAAAATTAACACCTCCTAAGATTTAAATGAAATATAAATATTAATTTGTGACATCGCATTTAGTAAAGAATGTAAGTATAATAAAAACTTAACTCGTTGGCTAAGTGGAAATAGCTTCTGCTATTCTTGTGATGCAACGAATTTATAGGTCTCAGTAGGGTAATCAAAGAGGGGATAGAGGAGAGGGGGGCAAACGCTTAAATTAATTTTCCTCCCCTACAATCTATTTACCTATATATGTGTGTGTGGTTGATAAGCACCATTTCATTTCTGTTACACAAGAGCGAGTTCCACCATTTCCTTGGAACTCTGCACAATGGGACTTCTAAGTTTACTTGTACTTACATCAGCTTTACAGGTAAAAAAAGCTAGAATAATTCAAATGTATAGTTATTATTACATATGTCGATCACACTAGAAATATAGTTTTGCTAAACACGATCACAATCCCACCAATACATACATTTCAACGCTGTGTAATGTGTATTTATGAGACTTAAATGGATCAAGATTATAATTACTTACAAAAAAATGAAAATATGAATAATGAATAGTATATAAGATTAATAAAAATAAAATGTTTCAAATTTAAAGTAGCTAAACAAAATGACGACTATACCACGCAAAATTCTTTACATCCAATAATATTTGAAGAATTGTTTAAAGTCCGTCTATTTTTTGTGGGATGTTATGTTTTCTTGGTAGTTATGCAGATTTAACACAAGTTAATGAACTCTGCAACTTATTTTACTTGAGAAATTCAGTATTTAATAAAAATCGATTCCATATATAATTTAGAAAATAAAACAACACATTTAATCTGAGCACACAATTCTATTTTAAGAAGTATACTACTTACGAACACTCAAATCCACAGGTTAACATTTAAATACTTCACTGTATGGAACGTAGATTTTCATTATGGTTGTTTTATTATTAAAATCGCGTTTATTAGTACATATAAAATACGTTATCTGTACAGACTTGGATGTGATTATAAAGTTGACTGTAAACAGTTTTAGATAGTTAACTATGTATGAATTGGCGTGAAACTAAATAATTTACTATTGCAAAGGATTTTGAAATGCGTTTGAGATTATACCAAAAGTTAGAAACCATAACACCGATTTTTGTTAAAATTATTATTTTATTTTCAATCAATTATTTATGTAACGGTCTTATATAATATAGATAACAAGTCATGTTAAACTTAAAAAAAAAGGTTATTTTAATATTTACACTTTGTGTTTTATGTATTTTTCTAACTAAAGACTTTTGAATAAATGGGCATAATAAACTTTGAGATTTTTTTATAAATAGCGAATTGGCTGGAAATAATTATATTTTACATACAATTGAACTATTGTATTAAGTATAGTATGTATGAGTTAGTAATTTGTTAAATGTATTTAAAGGTTTTTGAACATGAAATAAACTATGCTAAGTATTTTAATAGTAACATTAAAAAGTAAGAATAATATCTTATTAAGATTAGAAGATAACATTTAAGCTTCTATTTAAAAAAATATATAAGTAGAGCGTATTGCCATAAAGCTTGATTTTTTAACATATCGATATTTTCATAAAATAAATATATCGATCAATTGATTAAACTGTCTTTGATAAAAGTAGTAGCTTCCGCCAACCCCCAATTGAACATCCATTATATATATTAAATATTCTTCTGCACTAGTCCGGCCAAAAAATACAAATATAATTATCAACATAGTGTAAAAAACATTTTAAAGATAATTTTTTATTATTATTTATTAAAACCATTTCGTTTACGTTAAAAAATAAACTAGAATGCATTTGACCAAACTTGATATAACTATTCCACATCTGTTTTCTATAAAATAACTCAAACTTTTCCTCATAAATTAATAATGTCCAGCTATGGATATTTAAACACATTTAAATGACAATTTTTCGTGAACAGCTAATCTAAAGATATATTACAACAAAGCAGTCATCTAATATAAAATTGTCGCTACCCCGCTCTGTGATCATCTCGTGTCAGGATGAGCAGATCACCTTAAACTGGCCACCAACCCCACTCAAAATTAAAATATACAACCATTTTACACCTATTTTGCACCGCTTTAGACCCAAGTCTGGCGTTTTGACAGAAAAAATTATTTAAAATTAGGAAATGTGGGGGGATAAGTTAAGCGTAGCCCCCCTCCACCTCACAATTGATAGTTTGGTGGTTTTTTAATACCAAAATAGATGTCCAGTTTTGTACTGTTTTTCGCCCAAGTATGGCATTCTGAACAACAATAATAATAATAAAAATAAAATTAATCAGAATTAATGAATGGGCAAAGTTCAACGCATGCCTTGTTTTACCAAAAAAAATTGCAATCTTTCCTATGCTAAAATTAATGTATTGTTTGCACTCATATATAAGTTTAGAACATTATTGAACATATTAGAACATATTAGTTATATTCATGGACTTTCAAGTATGTACATTTATACTTCCTCGATATCTTACAGGTATAGAAAGTTTTGCGATCGTCAAAAAATATAGAACTCAAGATTTTGATTAATTTCGACGTTTCATGACCTCCCGAATCAGAAAAAGTGGTTTTTGAATTTCCATATGTCTGTCTGTCTGTCTGAACCTCGGAATAGAGCCTTAACTATTTTACCGATCGGGCTAGATCTTGGTATCTAGAGTTTTTATAGGATGTATATGGATATATAACTCTAAAATCAAGGGCAAAAAAGTAAAAATAGATTTTTTCAAAATCGGCTCTAAAAATTTTCATTAAATTTCATTTCTAAGAATTGATCAATATTCCAAACAAAATGGCTTTTCTCATTTATTCGGCAAAAAGACTTTAAGGGTTCCGGCTTGATGCGTATATTTTTATTTATTATCACATCTCCAAAATTATTTGAGATATTAAATTTCTTATCATTGCAAATATGCAGGTCTATTTTTAATAAAATATTTTATTTGAAACATATTTTCATAAAACCAATAATTTTCAAGCTAAACGCGCGCGCGCGCGCGCACACACACACACACACACAAACACACACACACACACACACACATATAAATAATAATAGCTTTTCGAACACTAAAGGTCAAGTATTGCGACCATAAGAAGAAATATAACCCGATATGTTGATGGATGTCGATGTTTTACGAACCCTAAAAAGTAGTTTTTGTAATTACGTCTGTCTGTGTGTGTGTGTGTGTGTGTCTGTTTAACCCTAAAATTAAGAGTAGTTCAATAAAGGGCGAGAAGAAAACAAATTGATTTTCTCAAAATAAGCTCTAGCGATTTTGATTAAAATTCGTACCTAGGCATTGATTAAGATTATAAACAAAATGGCTATCTCCATTTTTCCATGAAAATTACTGTTAGGGTACCTTACAGAAGCGAAAATTTCCTTATCTCCGCAACTATTAAAGACACTAAATAACTTATAATTGCAAGATTGTAGTACTATTAAAAATAAATAAAACCTTTTATTTGGAATGTATATTTTTATAAAACCAAAAGTTTCGGAGATATTGGCAAATATATTATTAATAAAATTTTTTGAGATTTTGTTGTAAAGAGATAATTCTTAAGTTCTTACGCAATAATTCTCTAATTCCATAGAGTAAGTAAGTAAGTAAGTCTCTCAAAAAGTGTATGTTTTCTTTCTTTAACCTCTTAGACTCAATAGTCAATATTTACCTTTTTATTGGTCTAAATTTATAAATGAGGAATTTAATAAAATTGCGATAACCGTAAGATGTGTAACCCCTAATAAAATTTCAAAAATTTTAAACGGAACTTGAAATTCTAATAAGAAATATTGACCCTTGTGGACCCAATATGGTTTTTTTTTGGTCCAAATATACTAGTGAGGACTTTAATTCTTTAAAAAGAAAATCATAAAAATTTAAATGCGAGAGTCATAAAATATTTAACGTATGTATAACGCCATTTTTGCTCGGGTTTGCTAGTGTATATTATTTCGTTTCACATATATTACGAGTTTTGAGTAAATATCTCAATTTTTAAACAATTGAGTGAAAAAGTCCATGCGGGGTTCCGTGCCATTTATTTTAGTTTCAAACTGTTTTTCGCGCAATGTTTTATACCTTATTAATTAATTTACTTTAAAGTAGAAATAAATATATTATTTTTATGCCTTGTTTAGAAACAGTTTTAATCACTAGTTTCTTTTTTTGAATTATGATTCCCTTTTACTCTGATATACATGTGTCTTGAATTTGAAAATTATGACCTGGTTGATGACAGGTCTGGTGATCTTTTCTGACGTGTCTTACTATGTAAAATATTGTTGATATATACCCTGCTTTTATCATTTTTAAGCCACTTTAAATTTCAGTAATTCTTGTAACATTTCTTATCACTGTCTTATAAATGCTTACTGAGCAACTGTCAGCTCCGTTGGCTATCTTTCACATGCGGTCAGTGTAAGAACAGAACTACCCTAGTATGTTGAGCTTATTTAATGGAATGTATTCAAGCTGGGGCGGTGTGCAAGGACATCTCTAAGAGTTGAAAGATAACCTTTTCTATAAAAGTGTGAAAAATATAGTTCTAAAAGTTCTAGTTAAAGGCTAAACTTTTGTGCTGAATAAAATGTTTTATTTAACTTGAAATTATTCTGACTTTAGAGTTTTGAAATGTAAAATATTTGCCCCACATATTTTACTCCAAAATTTAAACGTTGAGATTGTTTAATACATTTTAGAAAAGTTAATTTGAATCTTATGTATAATTAAAAAATAAAGTGTGTTTTGTATTTTAATGTTTGAATTTTAAGAAATAACATTTCACATGTTGGAAAGTATGTTTTATATATATTTTAACAATTATTTGGGTAGATTTTTTATTTCCTCATATAAAGAGAAAGTATTGTAATCGAGAACTTTTTCAACCTCGAGATAATGATGAATCTTTACGTTTGTTCCCTTGAATACAAAAAAGTTGATTTTACAATTATGTTTGTTTCTGAACATAGATACTCTACTGTTCGAATGATTTTTTCAAAATCTAATGGCTGTACTTTGGGAATTTGTTTTGATTTTCACCCTAACCCTTGTAGGCCGATCAATGGTAGTTTATTTAAAAGTTACTTTTGAAAATCACAAATAATTTGAGATGGATCTACTCGGTTTGTTTAAAAGTATATCTAGCGAGGGTTTGATATGTCAAATAGCACTGTGTATTTGTTTTTTGAGTAAAAATTCGTTTTAGGGTAGCTTAATGAAGATTCATTACTGAAAATTAAAATCTTTTTTGAAAATATCTCTAGAAGTTTTGTTAAATATGGATATCTTGAGATTGTTTGACATGACAAATAGTAATGTACATTTATTTTTAGGGAAAAATTCATCTAAGAATAATTTACCAAAGACTGATTTTTTTAAATAAAATTTTAAGTGTTTTAAAAATAGCTTTAACGATTTGTCTCAAATTGGGTATCTGCTAAGCTATCTACAATAAAAATAGTTGCATTTATATTCGTTTTTCTTAAACAATTCTGCTGATAACTGATATTTAAAAAATTGTATTAAACATATTTAACCACCGCGTCTTACTGCCTGTTCAGGTTTATGCATGCATGATAATTACTATAATGGGGTAGGGATGAGGAATGAGGCAATTTAGAAGTAATATACCTACATTTTCTTGGAAGGAGAGTGGGAAATCATCAAGGAAAAACAACCCTCGGTAGACGCGACCGGGATTCGAACACCGATTACCCCGTTTCCAGCAAGCCAGTATATGAAAGTGATGCCTTAGACCATTCTTCAGCTGAAGCGGGTATTTTGAACAATTTTGCTACATGAGGACTTTTTAGATGATTTAATAATATCGCATAGTGATTTTTATAAAATATATGTTAATTTAAGGGTAGTTTACTCATGATCAATTTTTAGAAAATTGGTAAACCTTCAAAAAGTATTTCAATACATTATTCAAAATGGCTATCTGTTAATTGTTTTTCATGATAAATAAGAAGATATATTTATTTTTAACAAATATAAATAATTTGAGGGAAGTTTACAAATAAATATCTGTATTTTACTAAAAACTTTTTTTGTAAGCATTGTTGTAAGCTACAAATTAGGTTTACTGGTAAGTAATAAATTTTTAAATATTAAAGTAGAGCTTGATTTTAAGCATGTCATTTATACTGATAAGATAGATAAATAATTCAATTTATTATTAAATTATAGACGATACTTAGTTTTTTGTTATATTTTTAGAATTTAATCAAAAATTAGTTTAGTTTGTTTTAGTATAATATTTAATTAAATAATTGATTGATTGATAGTTGATTGTATTGTAGAAGGTAATAATGAAATAGTTTTATAATTTTCTTTTATAATACGTCCAATGATATAAGGAAAGATATAGGATGCCGAATGTTTTCAAAAATTCTTTTTATACATTAACATTCGGTATTTATTTTATGATAATTTGGGAACTGTCAGTGATAATCAAGGGGAAAGCTTTAGTCAGAAGATAAAAAATATGAAAAACTTTTGTTGTAGACGTGACACACAAAAATTAATGGTATTTTTGAGATCAGCACATCAATTTCCTTTCAAATAAGCCAAGTCCTATGTCCCCGAGGTATGAACAAAATTGTTGGCTAGTGTAATCGCTTTAATCGAACTTGGTAATTTTTTATTTCTACATGTGAAGAGATAAAGAAACACGGGAAAAGAAATACTAGATCACTCTAAATTACATTGATAATAACGTTTCATGTATCAATATTTATGATTCATGTTACCGGTATTGACATTTAAGTTGAAAAGATTGTTCAAGTTTTTGTCACCATGATATATTTAACACATTATTGTAAAAAAAAGTTAAGTCAATTTGGTATGTTTTCGTAATGTATAGTTATTATAATGAAGCACCCCTTTCTTAATAAATATTTAGAAAAAAGGTGATCTCTAGCAATTTAAAAAAAGGCAAAGAAGAGAGAGATCCCCAAGTAATAATAGCCTTGACACACAAAAATATGTTGTATGAAATATATAGTTTAACAAATAAATAAACACAAAAGTTCATTCGAATAAAACAAATAAAAATATAATAGTACCCTACATAACATACATCCAAA
This sequence comes from Timema shepardi, assembly GCA_902151425.1. Classification (NCBI taxonomy): domain Eukaryota; kingdom Metazoa; phylum Arthropoda; class Insecta; order Phasmatodea; family Timematidae; genus Timema; species Timema shepardi. The sequence goes on from CABFVX010003197.1 coordinate 8,237, forward strand.
TCTAAATCCAAAATGGAATATATCGAGAAAAAGACCAATATACAATAGCTAAAAAGAGCGAATACTTGACTATTCAAAAATATTCCTACTGAATTATTATCAGAGATTAACGCAACTTAACAGGGGTGCAGAAACTCCCCAAACACATTTAAATTATGACATAAACATAAATATCACACAATATTACTTACAATGCTCAGGTGTATTATTCATAGGCCCTACACACATTACAAAATACAATTTTACTGCCATACCACTGAAAAGAAACTGACGGCTAAATTCCTCTCCATATTAATGATATATGAGTAATTTAGGTTTTCTCTTAAAATAATATGAAACCAAAATTTATCTACAAAATTGTATATCTATATTCAAAGAGTAAAGAACCAGTTATAGGAAATGACCATTACCAGATGAACGTTAATAATAATAAGTAATTCCCACACTAACACATTTTAATAAGAATAAATCTTGTAATGTTCTCACAGACAAGTAATATTATAAAAAGGTATCTTTACCTAAATGTTTGCAACTTTATCACTGAAACAACCATCTCAAAATGAAAAGTATTACTTACCCTAAATACTATGATGTGTGGCCAGTTTTACATATAACTTAGGTACGGCAAGATAATGTAATTGTGGATTGAATAATAACGTTACTATTAGGACATATCATATATTAATTCAGTAATGCATACTTAAGCCAAACGAAATTTATAAAACAATCTAAGACTATTTATATACGGGGTGAGTTTTACAGTGAGTGTTACAAAAGCTAAGAGCATAATTCTTATGAAAAACTAGGAAGAAAATGTGTACAAAGATTTGCTCTGAATTCATTATCAAGGCAGTAATGAACTCTTGAAACTCATGTAATTAAGACTAAACAACAGTTTTATAACAATGTAACAAATGATTAGGAGAATAGTAATTGAAGATAAATATTTACTTTTATTACTCAATGTACAGTAGGTAACACTACAACGACTCTTTTGTAAACATTCGTGTCTTATCATAGCAGATGTTCAAATATCCGGCCATCAACATCTAGACAGCACCGACATCGCCGGAGCATGGACTGTCAAGCTCTTTAAAACATGCCTGGGGTATTTCTAACACTGTTGCACGTGGCGAAAATTCTGGGCTGAAGGTCATGTTATCGTTCCACAGGTGTACTGTACATGGCACTTTTGATGTGGCCCCTCATAAAGAAAGACAGGGGGGAATTCAGTTCTGGAGAGCGTGCTGGCAATGGAACAGGCCCTTGGTTGCCGATCCATCATTTACCAAACGTGTCCGTCAAAAACTGCCTGGCCACGCAACTGAAGTGCGCGGGTACCCGTCGTGCTGGAACACTATTCACGCACACATCAGGGGGCAGGACTTCCAGTAGACCAGGCAAGGGGTTTCCCAAGAAGTCATGGTAGAGCTGATCGGTCAGCTGATTTAGCAGGACGTGCGGACCAATTAAGCAATCACCCACGATAACGCACACCACATTGACCGAAAATTGCACTCTGTGAGCACGGACAGAAGTAGCTCGTTGGTTTTCATCTGCCCAACAATGCAGATTGAGATTGTTGAAATATCCATCAGGCGTAAATGTAACCTCGTGTTTGAACAACACAGACACATGGACGTCATTACTTAATGCACTTCTTAGAAACCAGACACAGAAGCAGCGTCTACGTGGCTAATCGTTCATTCCTAGAGCTTGAACACTTTGCAGGTGGTAAGGATGAAGAATTTACTCGTGCAGTATGCAACATATCGTCATATGCCTCACTCGGCGATCTCATACAAATAGAGGTGTGCTTGTGCTTGGTGTGTTGTCTACATCATCAAGGATATCTTCTTCCACTGCCAAGTGAAAGAGGTTGACCTATGTCATATGTGTTTGGCCATAGAGCCTGTCGTACGAAGACGGTGGTCTACTTGCTAAAACATAGTATGTACCGGAGCTCGTTGTTGTGGAAATTGTTTTGCGTACAGCCTTGCTGCTACCCTTCCGCATGAGTGTGAAGCACCATATACTAACTGCGTATCAGCAAGCTCCACCAAAGTAAAGCGCTCCATTACCCACTGCCGAGTATAAACCAAGGGTCTTTGTTGTGGGTAGCTTGCACGTGCCGCTGTTTGTTATCAGGTGAAAGCTACATAATAGCCTCCCCCAGTTGAATGCAGCAACTGCTGGCACGCGCACACGTCTGGTTTAATAGATGCGTGGCAGAGTGAGAGCATTTGATTTTAAACAGCTCATTGCTCCCTTAATAATGACTTCAGAGCAAAACTTTATTTTTATAAATTTTCTTCATAGTCTTTCATTAGGAATATGATCCTAACTTTTGTAACATAAGTTCAAACTAACCCTGTATTATGCCAAAAATAATTAGCTGAGATTTTACATTTTTAAAGGTTGTAGGCTACTAAAATATAATATTATAATACTTCGTTTCCCATCACCACCAAGAGTACCCCAAAAAGCTACTACGCAGTTAATTATACCATCCAGATCTCAGAAGAGGGATCCATAGGAACAAGGAGAGGGGGCTACAAAGAGAATCTCGTGGTCAAGGAGGAATATGGTCTATTTTACTCTCAATACTCATGTGAGCAGAATTGACGTCATGACTTTGAAGCATCTAGAAGCTATTAGATGTTTGAATATTTTGGTCTAACTAGGAAACTCTTCTTATCGGCGCTGACATCATCTGGCCGGGCTAGTCAGTTAAACACGGTATTTTGATCAGGCCGGTCGTGAGTAGGTGAGTAGACGTTGAGTGTGGTCGGTTATAGATAGATCGGTTTGAATGGGACAGTCAGATACTAGCTAAGTTAATAATACTCTACTCATTGGTTTATTTAAGGGAGATTATTCTAATAAAAATTATTTATGGTTGTACTTTATATTACGCGATATTTTGAAAATGAATCTTGCAGCATATTAATATTCTACATTCTCCACAACTTGTGCTCTCCGAACTCTGGATTTGGCCATCTCTCTCTCCTGATCCATTGAGAATGAAATTCCTTCCCCGACACAAGGAAATGCCAAGATCTGCTGGGAGCAGGAACCATTACATACCTTGTAGTAATATCCTAGGCAATACTGTAGTCCTGGTGCTCCTATTATTTTCCACCCAAGAAGATTGCATCTGTTTGCACGCCCCCACCATCTATATCACCGGGTGAAGCTCCATGCCCACTGTCTTTTTGTCACTGACCCGATGTGTCTTATGATACACCGGATGGATCAGCATCAAGAATACATCACATTCGGTGGATTTTCCGCTGTTTTGCTCCACGGAGATTCAGGTGGTCAATCGGGCCACAGTTACATTGCGCTCTTCTCGAGGATACTGGATGACACCATACGACGGGAAAGAAGGAGAAAGGGAAACAACTGTAAACGGGAGACTCCTGGGACAGGGCATACCGAATCGACACAGAGTTTAAATGTATTCATCCAGCCTATTAATACATACATAACACTCGGTGTCACTATATGGGAGTTCGATTGCACCTTTGTAACAGGTAGCATGATCACCAATGTCCACTCATAAGAATGTTGACACTCTACATCTTCAATGGCGTACTGCATAAGTCAAGACTTAAGTTTTTAAGAAAATCTTTTTTTTTTGGGGAGTTCTTTAAGCTGCTTCTTTCTTCCAGGGCCGGAGTATGATAAGTTTAGATTTCTAACGACCGATAGTATAAGTCACCATCCTTTAATATCACTTCGCATTTAGTGAGGAAGACACTAACAAATAGATTTTTCCCACGACTATATTCGACGATTACCAATTGCATTCAAGTAACAAAAATAGTAGACATATAACAAGTGACTTACACAGGGACATTCAAAGTTACTCTTGGTAGCATATTTTTAAGATGGCATACGTGAGTTCTTCTCATCTTGGAGTTATCACTTCCGTATTTAAAGATGCCAGTGTTACAAGTTGAAGAAACCTCTCCACCTTCAACGGACAGACCTAGGTCTCTTTGGCCATGGGGCCGTTGTTGGCCGTCGTGGTAGCCTTCATCTTACGAAGAGGTATCAAGATTACAAATTTGGAGAATGCATTTGCTAAAGCAATAATACAAGAATTGCCCAAAAAGAAGTGGTTAATCGGTCCCACAAGACAATATCCCACGGGCGTTGAGAAACATTTGCCTAATGTGTATAAACTTTGGAATTTTCAGTGTTTTGCCTTCTGGAAATCCACACAGTGGCTAACCCACCCTTGACATAGCTATTCATATTGAGACAAAATAACCCTTTGAAAGATTTTCAAAACATTTAAATGACAACCAAAGTCAGAATAAAGGATATATTTCAATAACATAGGCCGGATGGTAACTGCGGTGACAATTTTACTATTCAGACGCTTGGAGGTTTCTTTATGCATAGTGTGAAATCTAATTTTTCTCCATTTTGAAACTTGCTCATGATGCCTAAGCACCAGGAGTCACTGTTTTGGTGTTCCGTAGTCGAAACAAAGGATTCCAAAATGGAATGCATAATACCAGCAGCTGGTATCATTAACTCCGAACCAATTGGCTTGATGTCCTCCAAAACGCGAGAAAGGGCATCAGCTATCAACATATTTATCCGGGACGTGGTAAGTAGAAAACCTAAATCAAGATACCCTCCGGACCCTTACCGAATTTCCCTAATTGTTTCAGATATGGCTACATACATTCGAGGTCCAGATTACCAGTGTATGACTCCAATTCACGTTCTTCTATATAATCAGAGAATTTTAATACAGAAAAATTCAGGCCAGACATTCTTCTTAATAGGTGCTGTACCACCTTTCAGCGTCCATGAGAGTTCAACCAGCAAAAGTTAACGGATGAACCCCGTAGGACTTCTGTTGTGAGAGTACATCCCCTAGTGCAATAAAATAATCGTCAACATAGAGTAAGAAAGCAAGGAAAATTTCGGAATAAGTAATACTTCAAGAAAAAATCTGCTTATTATTTTCCAACGGTTTGGCCTTTGCCTATCCCTAAAAAAACACAGTTCTTTTATTTTTAAGTGAATTAAAAGTTCCATAAATTTCATAAAATGATGGAGTAAAATGCCAGTAGGCCCAAATCCCAATGAATCGCATCATACCTCTGAGATTCATAGGAGGGGTACTCAATAATGATCTTGATGCGTTCAGTGTCAATCAAAATGTTTACTGACGAGATAGCATAACCTAGGTACTTGATCAAAGATTTTCCCATCTACTTTCTCAGGATTTACCACAAGCCAACACAACCTAGGTGGCCTAACACCGTTTCTACATGGATTAAATGTTCGTCCAAGACATAGCTGTAAATACAGATAATATCCAAGTAATTGAACAAATACTTATATTTCAGGTTTGAAAAGACGTGATACACGACACTATTTAAAACAAGGCTACTAATGCTACATCCTAGTGGTACTCTGTTGAACTCATACACTTTCCAAGGAGTTGCAAACGCAGTGTACTACTTTGATAGCTCAGAGAGAGTGCATTGCAAAAAAGCTGACAATAAGGTCAAGTTAACTGTAAATGCTAACTTTTTCCAAGTGCTGGAATGTTTACTCTATACAGAGCATAATTATGGGAGTACACTGTATCCTCTTATTTATTTTAAGATAGTCAACAATGAGTTGCTGTCCCTCACATATATTGGGAATTATTATAAAGACAGGACTCGCATAAAGTGTCATGGACGGGCTAGTAACATCCTTAACTTCTAAATCGTGTATTAGGTCTCTAAAAATTTTAATTTCACAGGAAGTACAGGAGTAAGGTCATGAGCTAACATGGACATCCTCTTCTACGATAATATCGTAGAGAAGAATGTCTCACTTTCCTATCTTAAGAGTAATGACATCATGACATTTTGCTATTACTCGGTGGATAGCTTCCTCACTACGGTTTATGAAGCAGAAAGTAGAGAACATTGGATGCTCACACAAAGCAATTTCTACTTTAAAGGGGGAATTCAAATCGTTAAACATATTTAGTCAGGTCAGGAATCGATCCCGTTTCCCTCCCAAAAATAGTTCTCTGGAATAACATCGGTGGGAAGCTTAGCCTAACAAAAAATCCATTTCCTAGATAAAACCATAATTTTGATAAAAAGGATCTTTTATTTCTATAGGAGCATAATGCTACCATCACCTATGTCAGCCAATTTAAGTTTTACAATTTTGATTTTAACCTAGGATTAATTTAAACTGCAATCTGAGAATTCAGAATTAATGGAGGAACCACGAGAACCTGTATCTAAATATGCAAACCCAGGGTTCATACCAATATTAATTTGAACGACAGAAAAGGGGATGGTGACATAATTTCTCTTACGCGCAACCGCACCACAATCTAGGTTGCGCGTCATGCGTTTCCACATGAGCAGTGACGTTGTAAGTGTCCTAGTCGACGGCAACGAAAATATCTTACTTTAAACAAATGTGTAGAAATCCTATTCTTATTCTTCCCCCGTTACGCTTATTGCCGACGGTCGAAATGGATCCAGATTTCACCTGCCTAGCTTCAGTAGTGAACCCTCCTGAACAAGATTATGAGGAATACAGTAGGTCCAAATATAGCAAAAATATAACTGGGCAAAAAACGGCAATAGGAGCGAGTGCTTGGAGTTCTTTACTTTATTGTCTGTGGACAAACATTCAAAACTCAGACCCCGAAACTCCCACTTGTTGTGGAGTTTAATAAGAGAACGGTCTATCTCCAGAGATAGTTAAAGGAACGAAAATTAATCTCTAAAAAAGTACACCAAAATAAGGATTCAATCAATAACACAACATAAAAAAATACCTAGGATATAGTGGATTAAAATTATGAATAAGAATAGGAAAATGTTTTCGAGTTGGTATTTATTTAACAGGTAATTAATCCTTTGAGGAAATATATAATTAATTTAATGTGACAAAATTGACATTTACGAAATATTTAAGACATCGTTAGCGTATGCAAGCAATATATATAGGAAAAACCTGCATGGTTTATATTATTAAATAAATTTTAATCTATTAGTAAGATCGCCATTATCATAAATTAACCTAATACTGTAAAATGGCATTGATCACTTAACAAACAATATCAAGAAAATTAGTTACGAGTTCATGTGTTACAAGAAAAAAATAGATCATCAAATAAGTTATCCCTAGTTTGATGATTATAAAAAGTATTTCTCCTAAACATTTAGAATATAGACCTATACAACAATTTAACCAGCCACATAATATTTATTCTGAATTCTACCCAAATATTTAATTTCCTTTTTTTTATTAACAATTATACCATTTTGTCATAACAACAACAAATTGCAAAAGTTAACGTTGAGACGTCATGGATAAAAGAACTATCATTTAATTTTAGAAGCTTTATTGAACCCATAAACATATTTAAATTTATTATCAAGAGACCGAACAATACAATATTCATGAGATTCAAAATCGACTCTTTTGTCAATGGTAACATATCGTACACATCCTAAAGTTTATAGTCGATTTTTTTATTATCGAAGAACAAAAAAAAAAGATCGATCATCGATATAAATGTCTCGATCGTGCAACTAATCGACTTAGAAGTGAAGTAGAGCGTATTTTCAAATATTATAAATTTAATATTAAATTACCGAAAAAGAATTTTGAATAAGAAATTTGCATGATATAAATAAGAAATAATAATGAAGCCGAAAGAAAATGTTGACCTTACATTTTATATTACTCGTAGCTAGAGCTTCTCCTGCTCCCAATCTGATCACGCCCAAGAGTGACGTCTGAACGCTCAGACGCCACTATATATTCAACGTAACCCAGAAAAAGAACGACGAGAAAAAAGGGTGGGGGACACACATAGAATATTCGGGAACCACACACGCGCATGAGAATATACGTCGAGAAGGTTCTTTAAAGTTAAAAACTCCTCCTAATCTAGGGGTGAGTAGAACATCTTCACAACAAAAGATCTTTGGCACATACCGATTGCACAATCGAGGGTCAGTATTATATCCATCGCGCGGCTGAGTAGATATGTTTGATAGTAGCTCGCGTTAGTGTTCCCTGTTGACGCCGGCTGCAGTATGATGGGGTATGTTTAATTTATTTTATTTGTACACTCATGTCGCTAAATGCTACAGTAGGGGGCATGACGCAAGCAGAAGGGGATATTAAGCGAAGCATCCACAGGAGGTTTCTCAAGATACTCTCTTTCCGGTTGCAAATAACCTTCTATGATAGACGCTAAAGAATATAGTTCAGTCGATGAGGAGGGCTTGAAAGAAAACACAAAATGTCTCCGGACTAGGGGCAAAATATTTTCCAAATGATTTTTACCGCTTGACTATCTGTAAGTTTGAGATTCAAGACGTATGCACTTCTGAGACTGCAATAATATAATATTAAATAAACGATTACTGTGTAAGTTGAAAATGATCTAAACATTCCCTAAACAATCTCTCCTTTTCCCTACTTTCAGTTACTGACTGTAATACAGAACCTTAACAACACTTCAGAGGAGGTCTAGCTGAATGCCTTCGGAAAAAAATGCGCTATGAAACCTGTTGTTGGCCCTATGCACAGCAATAATTATAAGGTATTCTGCATCTCCCACTTGTTTATATTTAGAAATCGTATTCACTTGCAGAAGGAAGTTTAATAACATAGAGGAAGATTGGCCATCACAAATCGGCACCATGTGTAAACACTCTCCTACAACATTACTATGGATCCTTGAGGATGTGGACGCTACTAGATTCTAATGAATAATACCTCATTTTTGGGAGGGTTCCCCAAATAATAATAGCTTTAACACAAAAAAAATCAGAAAAATAAATATAATTTATTAAAGAAATAAATACAATGCTTCATTCAACATTAAATATATAATCCCACACAAAATAGTTCAAATCCTAATCCAAAATGGAATCTGGCAAGAAAAGCATAACACAAAATCTCCAATCTCTAGTGTTCCCTACTGAATTATTATGAGGGATTAGCCCAACTAAACAGAGGCACACAAGCTCCCCAAACACATTTAAATTATGGTCTATACATAAATAGATATATCTATAAATATTTGTGTCCTGGTGTGTCGGTGCAACACCTTACCTCCTAGTGGTAGTGACACGGACAACGGTGTACTGGCCAGCAAGGCAGGCTCTATAGTAGGTATAATGGTTTGCAGGAATTGTGAAAACGTGCTCAGGGTATAACTGAGCAATGGTTGCACTTGTGGTATACTGACTAAAATGTGCTAACACCAATCGGTACAGTAAGCAGCGAATAATGTCATGGATGTGGGTACGATCAAGGCTAGTTACCTGGTCTACACTATTTAAAATTACTAGAAGAAGCTATTAGTAAGAGCCTCAGATTACCAAAGCTATTATGGGCAGCTGAGGTAAAAACTGAAAGGCCCTTTGGGTGACAAACTTGCGAGAATATGGACTATTGTAATGTGTAACGTGAGAGGAGTGCGTGGCAAAGAGAATGCAATCTGTTGTTATATTTTAAAGTAATACAACATTAACATATTAAATTAGGAATTGTAAATTGTTTAGTTTTCTGATTGATCAGCCACTAATTCATCATCATCATCGTCATCCATTTTACTTGAAATGAATTTGTACACGTTGCTTCATGAACCAGAGCACTCAATGCCATGCTTTTTAAATGTGCACCTAAGGCTACTGCAATCTGATTTTCAGCTGCATCTCTTGATCTGTGGGAGTTCCTGTGGATCCAGTGGACTTTGATAAGCCCCCATCACGCTCTTTCAATCCCCATTCCGATGGTAGGAGTTCATCTACGGTTCCCTTCCACTGCTACACCTGGTAGTACACGTTGCTACTATGGTACTTTACTGCTGCTGAGGTAGATGAAAGACTCATTGGGAGACATGAGAGGTAACCGTCGCCACCTTCTCACAAAAGCGCCTATAAAGTAGATAATTGAGTCCCGCCCCAAGCTTCCCATTGTACAGGCCTACCAAAGCATTTTATCCTGCTTCCGCAACATATGCTGTGGAAGTCAATGGTGTGTCAAACACTATAGATTGCTCACAACTGGTTATGCGTTTCTTAAGAGTGGTTCCTTTACTGATGCCACATAGGTGAGATGTAGTGTCACACTCAAATCTTGCTTGCATAAAGAGGATGTGTGAGCACACACTGGGACCGAGATGCTGCTTTACAACCTTGATGTGTCATACACGTGAGTTCCTTGTGATCTTCTTTGGCTCAGGTTTGAATAAAAGGTCGTTTGACTCGATGTTGGCATGTTAGATGAAAAGGATCAGGAAGTCTGTATCATTACCAAATAGCACTGTGTTTTTTGTTTCGTAATATTCCACTGCCTTATGCACCATGAGAATATCAGTATCATCTGGTGAATGAAACGTTTGACCGTTTTTTCTGCAAGTGACCACTGAGGATGACGATGCACTGTTGCTTGTTTATATTGTTTACGAGTAACTCTTCTTTCTCCATTGTAGGAAACATTTGCTTATAAAAAGTCACGGTTGATCCAGTCCTTCCACTGGTTCGTATCTTGCGTGTCATGTCCTTGGTGGATGTGCCCTTATAGTTATCGAACATGACAATGGCCTCTCCATACTTCCGTGTGACGTACTCGGTGTAAATTTCACAGTCTTTATATGTGGTTACACGTGTTCATGGGATGAGTTGAACAAGTGATCCACCATCCAGTACATAATAAATTTGGCCTTAGATCCCTGCAAGGTCAGATGCTAGTAGGGCCCAGATGACATCTTCTAGTCCTGGCTTCTGTGGTTGGCAAAGAAGCAAGGAGGTGTCAATACAATGCCTCTGGATGACTGCACAGCTCATACTTGAATAATGGTGGCAGATCTTCTGATGTTTTTGCAGCAACTATGAGTCACTGGAAAATAGTACAGGATATACTTGCACTTCTTCGCCACCAATCTGTACTAATGATTGCATATTCATGGTGATTAACCTAACCTTTTCCTTGAATGTATACTCAGCAGCGTTTGTACATCCATGCTAGCCAATATGTGTTGGCCAATGATCTTTTCTTTGTAAACATTTACAGTAGTGTGTGAATGGCTCCCAGTCAAGACACTGCGCAAGTTTGGATTAGGGAAAATTGGATTTCCTACTTTGAGATAATCCAGAACAGTATGTGTCCTTTATGTCGCGTGCTTGTATTGAATCTGTCATGTCCTTGTTTTGCTCCCTAGTGTTGTAGCTGACTCCACTGCGCAAGTTTGGATTAGGTAAAAATGGATTTCCTACGTTGAGATAATCCAGAACAGTATGTGTCCTTAAAGTCACGTGCTTGTATTGAATATGTCTTATCCTTGTTTTGCACCCAGTGTTGTAGCTGACTCCAGTTAGTTCTTGAATGGCATTGTTGATTTCATAGGAAGTTGGCGTGGCGAAGAGCTATGCTGGATGCTGTTGCTCTGTCATACCATGCCTTCTTATGAGGCCACCAGTGCTCTTCATGCTTCTCATCAGCACCTGCTCGATGATTAGATCTATGGACAGGCCAGCCTATAAAAGATCACTTCTTCCGAATACATAGAATCCCTCTTCACTTCAAAGCATTTCTAATATTGATTCCAGATAAAGTTGCTAGTTTACCATACGTTTGACTCTAAGAAATTTGCGAAGTATTTCCATCATATTTATTTAGTGTATTCATAGAGCATACTACAAGATTTCAGGGATTATTTTTTTCTTCTCAGGAGTTCCTTTATTTTGAACACCACATCAGCATGACACGCTTCCTCTGCAGGAACTGATCCATCCATAACATGTGCATAGAGGACATCAACTTCATTGAGATCATGATTTCCTGTACCATATATTGCTAGAATATCTTCCTCAGATAACATATGTGCATCATTGATCAAGGAATCAGCATATTTGGGTTTTGCAGGGAGTGCCATATTTGATGCATCAGGCACAATCAGGGCACTGAGGATGCCATCAACAAAGAGGTGTGCACGCAGAGCCCGAACAAATGCCTTCAAGGTCCTCATGTGCACCACGTTTTGCTGCATATACGACCTCCATAACATCTTGTAGGTCAGATCCAGTCATGAGATAACCTATGGACCCAAGGAAACTCATATCGGCATGGAAGTACCTCTAGTCTGAGGACTATCCCTCTCAAATCACTTCATTTTGGTTCAGCGTCAAAAATCAGCATAGACTTCCACCATAAGTGGTGATCAAAAGTAATAATATATGTGGCATTGTGGTGGCCGGCATATTCACTTAAAAACTTCAGTGTGGAGAATATGCATGTGGTGTTTCTGGAATTCATATCAATCATTGGAAGAAAGACGGTGGATGATTTCTCTGGATGATTGCCATGATGTACAAACTGCATCATCCCAGACCAGGCCAACCTTGGTGAGGCAAACAAGATGGCTGTATACCATATGAGGTCCAGGTCTGCCGTTGAATCTTTTGCATTTATAGAGAAAAGTTTCTGGTACTTGCCTACGGCTATTACATCCATTTCTTTCCTGTGGAAAATGATTGACATTCTCCTCCTCACGGCTAAGTCACTATGGGTGACCTTCACTCTTTGGATGTGAGGGCTGGTCTTGGTAGCTGGAGTTATGGAAGCAATTATCCCCATGCCATGGAAGGTGTTGTGGCCATCTAGGGTCCAAATGATATGGTCCACATTGTCTGTGACATAATGGACGAACTTACTAGAAAAGCCAACCATGTAAGTTCCATGTGACACTGCAGCATTGAGTACAACTCTCTGAACCTCTTCTTAAACGCAACAACATCCAAACCAGTGAAGAATATCGACCAGGAAGTGTGATACAAAGTGTTGGTGAACCTGGGCCCCTAAAACAATCTGCATCAGCGCTAGAATAACTATTGCTCGGGTCACCTGAATGGTTGTTTGGCCGATGGCAGAAGTTTTCATGCTGACTATTTTGCCCGCAAATAATCCTTTGGTAGTAACTTGAGGTTTTCTGGATTACAGTTGACGGCCTATTCTTCCGACTTTAGTGAGTCACAGTTAGGATATACATAAAAAGACGTTTCCATTTATATATCAATTTGATGAGTTTTGCAGCAGTTTCTATTATCCTCTTTTTCCATTTTTCTGGATCAACTTTTCTTTGAGCATAGATGTCCTGTAGGATATCTTTGGCAGTGCTTCTGAAGGTAAACACATTTAGCTACCCATTAATCTCAGTTTGGATTATTCGGTCACCTAAATATTAAGTTTGGACTTCATGTGCGTGTACCTATACTAATGACCTTCTGAACCTTTGAGATTTAATTCCATCATGCTAATAAGATCATTGATTGTGATCTGCTAAATAAAATTTGCTTCAAGATAGTTTGCCACTTCCAGAAAGAATTGATTCTTTCTTCATCTTGTGGTTGACCCAATTTTGTTTTTTTCACCTAAGTTTCACTGGACTGATGATCTGCAGGCATTTGCTTGCTGGTTCGGAAATTCACTCTGCACACTTGATGATACACTGCATTAACAGCATGCAGGTCCTGCACATTCAACGCATGAGCTTTCACTACGACTGTTCAGTAATCCCCTCTGTCATTGCAAGAGTTCAAGAGAGTCACCTTGAACGACACTGTCCTCACTGGGAATACAATCCACTCAAAACTCTTCCTCTTGGTACTGACATGCACTGACCTCCCACAGATCAGATCATCTCTGTCATAATACAAATGTTTTTCAGCTGTACATAGAAATTATCTGTCCACTTGCTTCTCATGTTTGTCCCTAGCATATTTCGCTATTTGTAGTTGCCTGGTAATTTCTTGTGGTATACTTGATGAACCAGCTCCCTAGGTGATGTATAAATCCTCTCCTTTTGGGATTTTCTTGATCGATTAATGGAGGAATTTCCCTTTGCAGTTAGAGTAGCAGCTGGCTCTTCACCTCCCTCTACAGGATCTTTACAAATTTACAATACTTGGGAGGACTACTCATTCTTCAGGATGCGATGTCATTCTGTAAAACAATAAACAAAGCAATATGAATGTGATGAAAACTAAACCAAGCAAAAATACATTTCTTTAAATTGGATGGAAAGGGGGTGAAATGCCATCAATATTTTTCAATACTTCCCACCACTTGGATTACTTAGGACTTTTGATATATTATACAGAACATATTTACGAGAATAAATCAGTTGAAAAAGTTTATGTTGCAATTTGTATGAGGTGATATTCACGAAATTCCTGCTATTTATCCACAGTTTCTTGCCTACTCGTTAATTGACCGGCGTGATTAGGTATGTATAAATGTATCATAAGTATTGATCTATATAAATATATAAGGTAATTATATAATTGTTTATATTAATATATATAAGATATTTATATATATTTATACGTATAAACATATAAGATAATAATATAAAATATATAGGGCTGTATACAAACTGTATAGCCCAAACGGGTCTTAATATTTAGTGATTAAAAATATCATATAAATATATATAGAGACATTAATATATTATTATATATGTAAATATATAAATAAAGGTATAAATGTTTCTAATATGTATACATATATATAAATATTTATATCATATATATTTATACTATACACATAATATATTAAATATATATTAATATTAATAATATATACAAATATTTATACATATTAATAAATATTTGCATATATATATATATATATATATTTAAATAGATACATACATAGATATATTATATTTAACCAAATTTTTAGTATATTTTAAGAGCTAAATATATATATATATATATATTTTGTATACTTATTTATTTATATAAATATTTTTACATATATATCTATATTTAGCTCTTAAAATATACTAAAAATTTGGTTAAATATATTACAAATATAATACATCTATGTATGAATCTATTTAAATATAAATGTGTATATAATAAATATATATATATAACTAAATTACCTATTGAAAATGTATTTATTTATATAAACATAAACATCTAAATTTATATTCGTGAAAATATAATTATATGGATACAAATATATTTAAGCATATACATGTATAGGCATGTATAGGTATCTTTATCTTTATATATAAATTATACGGATGTATATATAAATATTTATGTATATTTTTAAATATATTGAGACATAGGCCTGTATCTGAATATATATATTTAGTGATCTTTATATATAAATATTTATATACGCTGTGAACGTTTTTTGTTGTTTTAAATGCCACTAGATGTTAGGCCTCTTGACCTTTTCCTTGTTGGTGGATTACCATCATCAGCCACTTTCCCTCTTGAGGCAGGGGCTCTGGAACAGGGGGTGCGGGGGAAAGCTAAGGCTTCCTGTTTTATATTGGGGGTCCGGGACTATCTAAAGCCCCCTCCAATATTTCCCAAGTAAATTCAATACCCACGTATAAAATATTCAACTGTTACCACCAGTATAGTAATTTTGAGTAATAAAGACATCAATTTATAATTAGTTCAATAGAAAACCAAAAGGCCCCAATTTTGCAGTATATTTTTCTCACATGAAAAAAACTATTCCACAATAATATAGTAAATAACATTAGGTTTAATAGCGATTACCTTAAATATAAATAATACCAGAATACTAAATATTTAATCAACATTAATTTAGAGGTCCATTAAGCTGCCTTCTACAATATGAGGCTTGACAGGGTTTACAAGTACACATCGTTTGCCCTAACAAGTAGCAGGCTTACCTTGAATGGGGTTCAACTATGGTGCAGCTTATACGAAAGAAATATAACATGGGCGTAGCGAGGGGGGCTATGGGGTCAAAACCCCCCACCCACATCACCCAAAAATTTTCTGAAATTTTAATGTTGACCGCAAAAGCGTGTTTGAAGAAGCCAGCATGTGAAACTATTTATCTTAATTTTATTCTGCAATCCGATCTTCCGATATAGTCGTATACTGTTTCATATAAAAGTATACAATTTTCAAAAAGTTTCAAATAGTTTATTGAGCCATCTAATTTTATGATAAAAAAATCTGACGATGAAC
Source organism: Timema shepardi (assembly GCA_902151425.1). Lineage (NCBI taxonomy): Eukaryota > Metazoa > Arthropoda > Insecta > Phasmatodea > Timematidae > Timema > Timema shepardi. Next base: position 24,274 of record CABFVX010003197.1, read on the forward strand.
CCTATAGTCTAGATAACTTTTGTGGGCATCAAAATCTCGTGAGTACGACACCTAGATAATTTATAGGGAACCTAATTTAAGAAAAAATCTGGTGAAGCGCTATTTAAATTAACTTTTAGAGGAATCCAATTTTCAAAAATTTGCAGGATGAGGATTAGTCCAAATAGTATATAGGATTATACATAATTTAAAAACATCAGGGGAGTTCTATTATAATTTCTTATAAAAGAGTATAATTTTCAAAAACTCTCAATTTTTTAGGACCACTCCAAATACGTTCCAGTTCATCCAATTTTCAAACATTAACTGGGAGGGAGGAAAATTAACAAAAAATATTTTAAGGCATCCAATTTTCAAACATTAACTGGGAGGGAAAAAAATCTTAAAAAATTATCTTGATATGCCCCTTCACCTCTTCCCCGTCACACAAATAGGGTTCTATGCCCACTTTTTAAAATACTTTTCTAATTTCTCAGAAGTCATATCATCATGTCATAAGCTTACACTTTGGAACTTTCTCAATATTAAATCTTCCCTACGCTCATGAGACTAAGTAAGACTGCTATCTTTGATAGTAAACAGAGTGTACATGGAAAACAGAGAGAACCTGTAAAGGAGAATTAATTGGGTATGTCATGAAAAGTCAACAAGTCAGAGAAATTGCAAAATGTCATTGAAGTTTTTAATTTTTTCAATGATTTGTGAAGTACGAAGTTGAGAGCATTACAAAGTCTAACCCACTGGTTTTATTCTCAATTAATGTGATTTCTTGATGATCCTAATACAAATAATTTGATAGAAGGAAATGAAAATGAAGAGTTTTGTATAAATAAATTGTATTATAAAATACTGGGAAAGTACAAATTCTTTGGTCTGGAAAACCAGGGGAAGTAAAAGTTTTTTAAAGTGCAAGACTTATCAGCGCTCTTTGAAATCGTGTAAAATAAATAAATTTTATCAACAGAAATCAGTTGGGTTTAAAATTGTAATCAAGTGTTACACCAGAATATAGGGCCCATATTTAATCATTAGTCTTAAATTACATTATATTATGTAGGGTATCTTTCGAGGGAATCAGAATAAGTTCAAAATGTGATTACAACAGAAGCCTTGTAATGGGTTGTTTTGCGCAGGCCTACCACTAATAACCGACTTGAAACGCGAACTATTAAGAATTGTGTTTTTACTTAAAACTTTCAAATGAACATTTTATCTATATTTAAGATATTTCCCCCAGATTAAATATTTTAGGAAGATATTTTAATACGTAAATGTTTCCCTCCCCAGGTATTTTACGCCCACCACTTAAAGTATCCGTATTGTAAGTTGTAGAGAACCCTTGCATTCAACATTTCTTTGATTGTATGCACTAACTCTAACTACGATTTTAAAGAAACTCAAAATATCTTCTAGAGACATCAAATTTTAAAACAAAAATTGCCGCTAACCCCGTTAAAAAGTTTATAGAGGCATCTGATTTAAGGAAAATTATCAGGGGAAGACCACTTCAAACAGCATCTACAGACAATACATTTTCAAAATATTTTCAGGTGATAAACACTAAATTGAGTTTAGAAAACTTCAAATTTTAAAAAATCTTCTTAGTGAAAACTACTCCAAATAATTTCTATAGGAATTTTCCTGAGTGTGGACCACTCTACGTAGGTTTTAAGTACACTCAAATTTCAAAAAACGTCTGGAGGAGGACTTTCGATCCCCCTTTTGGCTTGGGGGCCAATACGTTAAAAACACCCTTTTTCTTTGCTAATTGCCCTTATATTGCCCAAATAAGGTTCCAACACGACTGGATAGTATCACTCACTAAAACTATAAATTAAAAATATGGGAGGGGACTCCCCATCATTTTAAATTGTTAACCGAAAAAAGGCACCTCCACCCTTGTTTCTATTATGTTGTTACCATACACAATGACAGATAAACATCCACAAAAACATTACTACTCGTGAAAATTAAACCACCTTGCTTCACGTTGCTCAGATGAATCTCTCCTGTGCATGCCCCACAGCGCCGCTCGATGCTGGCTCCTCTTGTAATACGTACGGGTCCCTACCTGTACTTATACGTGTCTTACGTGCGAACAGACTAGATTTTATTACCCACGCGCAAAATGAGAATCTATTTTAAAATAAAATATGCAGACTATTGGTTTAATTAATAGTTTTTAGTTTATGTTAATATTAAATTATAACGACGTAACATATTTAATACGTGCCACCCACGTCTACATTCCTCTCTGGTTTTACCGCGTCTACTCCTGGCTAGATCCAGAGTTTTGTTTCTCTGAGAATACCACTATCTGCTGACGTCACAAAATGCTTTTCTCTTATATGATATTCTGAGCCTATCACGAGATTGACACTTAATTCTCAGCCTTCTGATTAATAATTGGACCTGATGCATCAGAAAGACTGGAAAGTTTTTGGAACGGAACTCATCTGCTTTTCAGCGACACCAAAGTGTTTCTACAGACTCTGTGCCTTTTTATTTAGTTGACTGTCCCATTCACTCAGTAAGCAAATTTAATCATATAAAATGTATTTACTTTTAAAGTGCCTGAAGGGAAAATTAAAGCTATATTGTTAGTAAAGATAATATCCAAATTAAAAATATGAAAGAGAAATAATAACGTACAAAACTTCAATTTCATCCTTGGATAAAGTATGTGGGGAAACTTTCTAACAGTATTTTACACAGAAACAGATTAAGGAAAACAGGATATCCTTATCCTTGCATTCGAAACGAAATAAGAGCTCACAATTGAGGACATTACAAAATGTCTACATAGACGAAGTAACTCGCTCTGTTGACACTGAAGCTGAAATACCTATTCTGTATGAGCAACCCAATTCCATGTTCGAATCCGCAGGTTTGACGTTAGGTATGTGTGTATGTATGTATGTATGTATGTATGTATGTATGTATGTATGTATGTGTGTATGTATGTATGTATGTATGTATGTATGTAACGTACGTATGTATGTATGTGTGTATGCACGTATGTATGTATTTATGTATGTACGTATGTATGTGTAGGTGTATGCAAGTGTGTATGTGTGTAGGTGTGTATGTTTATGATTTTTCAAAAATTAGTATTATATTGAAAATTTCTATAATGATGTTGCCTAAAATGTATCCCTAGGGTGTTCAATATGAACATGATAAATAAATCTCTGTACTTGTTTTGAAGGAAAAATTTGGTTATGGGTAGCCTAATGATGGCTGTTAATTTTTAATTTTAAAATTTTAAATATGGCTTTAATGATTTGGTTCAAAATTAGTATTGGGGTACTATTCTACATATAATTATAGTATATATTTATTTATCGAAACTAAATTAATTTAAGCGTAGTTTGGCTACAAAAAATGGTGATTTCTAAGATAAATAAGAATATGTTCCTATTTTTACAACTAACAAATAATTGTAGGGTAGTTTAAAACTTAAAAAAAAATTGAATTTATTAAATATATTTGAACAGTTCTTTTTAAAATATATATATTAAGAGTAATTATGGTGCGTAACAAGATGATGTGTTCGTTTTTAGGATACACAATTATTTAAAAGTAGTTTACTAAAAACGTATTTTTGAAAATTTCCTTCGAAGCTATAATACACAATATGAGAAACCTTGTGAGATTGTGTCGTACTATTTATTTAATAAATGCTCTTGTCACAATAACACTCATAAATTTAAAATTCCATAGCATACAACACCTTGAGCCCAGCCGATCATTCTTGACTTGTCAACATGAACTTTTTTTTTGTTTCAAATGAATTTACAGATATTTATTTTGTGCCTGGAGGAAAAGTGTTTTAATTTATATTATGCTAGTAAAACCTTTATCATCATTATTTGATTGATTTTTCATCTAAATTCTCATAAAAATCGAACAATGTTCAAACACCATTTTGTCTGTGTAAGAAAAAGATATATATATATATATATATATAAAATACACAATGGTATGTTAACGAGGGCTCGAAAATGTTTCTTACATATATTAGCTTAGGGTGTTGATTGTGTAAAGAAAGTGGGTTTCACTTAGATGTAATTAGGTATTGCTGTTATTTGATGACTGTGCGATTCACTATCTTGTTGAAGTCACCTTAAAAGATGAATTGGTAGACCTATATTTAGTTGAATGTCACCTTCCCTACTAGCCTTAAAATTATATGGTATTCCTAAATAATTATAATTTAACAACATGACGACTAGTTTTTTAACATAGGGAATTTTGGGCTAAGTGCGAAAAAATGACCAAGGTAATATATTAACTACCTTCTTATTCTATCTTTGTAACGAATATTATAAAATATCTTTTCAATTCAATATTTTTTAAATTTATCCATAAAATCAGGCATGGTTTCGAATTTAATTTCCATCACAGGTTTTTCGCGTTTACAATTTTTTTTCAATATTAATATTCTATAGAATCACATACAAAGAGTAAAAATATGTAGCGTAGAACCAAAGGATCAATATATATTACAGAATATTGTGCTTCTAAAAGTGCCATGACCAATCCAAATCAGTTTGTGCATGTGAGAAGCCACATATAGCTAGGAACAAACAAGTGTGTGATATATATAGACGTACTCGCATGTTGAATAGCAGAGTGGTAGTGGAGCACTGCAGAAAGGAAACATGTTCAATAACCAACATTTTCAGGAGAGATAAAAACTCCTTTGCAAACCAGGATTTTTGCGTCAGTAAACGATGCGCATGTCTACAGAGGCTATGAATTTGTAATTAGCTCCATTTATGTATTTTGTGTACATGTTTTCTTTCTGCAGCTAGAAATTCAAATTTGTCTAGATCCTAGGGAATACCTAAATATCTTTTGAAACTGTCTAAAAATATGTTCTTATAGAAAGTATAGGGATGTGATCTTTATTGTAATTGATGCTACCACCGATCTGTTGGTACAGCTGATCAAACAGTTAAAAAATTCAACTTAAAGATAAAGTTTTTACATGAATTCGCTAGTTTAAGAATTCGAAGTATGACAATCAACGAGGCCAGGCCCTACACAAGTGTGACCTTAACCATATAATAGGACTTTATAATTAGGAATTTTGGATAAGTAGAGTTCAAATTTTTTTGATATCCAATCAGGAAGGAAAATAATCCTGTAGTTGTTTATATTTATAGTCTAATAGAACTAGAATATGAACTTTCGTCACCCATCTTCTCATGCAGTTATAATACTCGTATAACATTATTATGCTTTGGTAGGGCCTTACCTGTTTGCGGGCCCCGCACTTATTTACCTCACCACACTCCCACAACAACAACAAATAATAAAAAAATAATTTTTTCGTAGTGGTGCCGTCTTGATCCCTCCCCACCCGTTTCTATCTGGAGGGTCGCGGCGCAGTTGTTGGGCGTAGCGTTGTAGTGTAGTTTCCAAACCGGCCGCGGCCGCCAGTCTATAGTGGAGGGCCACGGTGTCAGCACGGGGGGGGG
>CABFVX010003197.1:36179-59091 GCA_902151425.1 Timema shepardi
GGGGGGGGGGGGTTAGTTACGATGTAATATATGCTTAGCCTGCACACACCTTACCAAATATGCCAGACACCCTTCTATTTCCCTGGTTTACGGATGAGCCCCTGCCTCATGTGTGCATTGTTCTCCCTCCTGGGAGGGTGGTTGATGGTGGAACACCCTAGGACTGTCTCGAACTGGTGGCCACAGCTTGCGTGTGGTTGTAACTGGGCTCTCAGACCCTAGACAAAATACCTCCCATCTCCCTAGTGCTAACACTGACATCGTAAACGAGAATATATATTCCTCCCACGTATGATTATGATCTTACCTTTTCTCCACCCCTCCTCCTCCCCTTGCAATTATTCTATTCTACAGATTCGAGTATCTTCAGGGCAGAAAAAACCTTCTCACCCTGCTATCATTCTATTGTACAGAACTGAATATCTTCAGGGAAGAGCTAAGCCTCTCACCCCTCATCTATATACAGTTGTCCTTCAGATAAAATAATTAGCTTTTTTTTTCTTAAAGGAAAAAGTGTTACAATGGAATGTCTGGGGAGTATGAGGCCAATCTTTTGAGTTCCGGTGAAGGTATCGTGATTATTAGGGAAAAACTTACAGATTTAGAGATCGCTCGTAGCTATAAGCTTACGAGCCTGAAAGCGATCAACAAGGGTTACGGTAGACGTCTCTTGACTGTATTGGACAGTCGATACAGCGTGTTTATTCTTTCGAGATTTTCAATGATAACCGACGCACAAATGGAGGACTTCATCAAGGCTGACCTGGCACTGGTCTACAAGGGAATTTGGCAGAATATCCGTATGACAATTCTGGCGTTTGAGGGTGCATTTAAATATCTTTTAGCGCTGTAAAGTAATCCGCGGTTCTTCTTATACGAAGACTAATTACGGTGTTCCTGTTTATAGCTATGCTCACAGAGTATAGGGATGAGATCATCGAGTTTGTGGAGCAAAATACTCGGAAGCAAATAAAGGTAAGTCAATGCCTGCGGATCATAGCGCACCCCTCGCCCCCCCCCACTAAAAGAGCTCGCTTGTCGTCTCCTCCAACTGTGAATCAACGGGAATAGGGTTTACACGCTAGAGGATATATACTTTAATGCTCCACTGTTGATAAGATACCTTAGTCATGATATCGTCCGGCAGGACGGCAAAGTATTTAAAGCTTAAATCGAACATATACTGGGCTTGGTTCGAACCTTGAGTGAACTCTTAGAAGGATGGACTGGTATAGATAGACATATCAATAGACTGATAAAACTTTCGCAAAATCTGGGTTGGAAGTTCACTCATTTCTGAGTCTACCTTTAACCCGTAGAATTCTCCGTTAGACTTATTGTGCAAGCGTATACTCGACGTATTAAAACATACTTTATTATGACCCAACTGCCCTATAAGGTTCCCACTCAGTTCTTTATCACGTCTGGTGAAATTTACATAAATATGGTAGATGAATCACGTATGAATGACTCAATACGAGTTAATTGCGGTCTAATCTGCAAATTTCATCATCCTAGAGTATAAACTCTATTCTATCTGAGATACTAGGTGGGGTGGACCTCGAGGAGATGTACAAAAAATAGCATCATCGTCTTGCTCCTAGGTCAGATCGAGACCCTCGTCTCTAGAGGCTCTGGTTGGATATACGATGGTACCTTATAGATGAAAATCAATAAGCTTTCTCAATCATCACTTGGGTTCGAATCCCTGATATTATAGTCAACCGTAAGGCCCTGATCAATGTGCAAACCGATAAAGAGTGCTTGTGCTTTCCTCTGTCGGTCTTAGCATGCCTCTTCGAACCTACAGGGAAGCCCTACCGTACGGCACCTTATCCTAATTTTCGGGATGTGTTTATTCTTACAGGTATACCACTACCGTTTGAGATTAGATACATTAAAAGTTTCGGGAGGCAAAACGACGTGTCTGTGAATGATTACAGCGTGAAATACGATGGGAATGAGACCCTTCTAAATACTGATGATAATCCTAAAGATAGACAAAACTCCCCATAGTTCCTGTCCATGTGAGTTTTAAAGAAATGCCAAACATATCCATCTGTTTAGGATACGTGTTCACGTAACAAATTACTATCATTTCAGTGCTATAAAGAATCTATCTAGGTTTATGATCCATATATCATGAGTGATTAAATGGCAAGGCTATTATATTTTTAGTTATGGTTGTAGCCATATCTAGATATGAAATTATTTAAGTTCTATCTAGGCTGATTAACCCTCAACTATCGTTAACCTCTCATCAAAGTCGCAGCTATATTTGTGATCGTTGCGCTTTTCAAGTTGAAAATAAACTTGCCAAGTATAAAGAGGTTTGTGTCAAATTTGGTGCGGTCAAGATAACTTACCCTCAAGGGGATGATAGATTTATAAAGTGTAAAGAGTATAGGCAACAGGAAAAAACTGGATTCATAGTATACGCTGATTTAGAAAGTTTGCTCGTCTCCATTAATACGTGTGGTCCCGACACGAAATATTTGTATACTGAGAACGTGCAATTCCACGTGGCATATTCGGTCTGTATGTATCTGAAGGGTAACTTTGACAATAATCTCTCAGATTATCAACTTTTCACGGGAAAAGTTTGCACGAATCAATTCGTTGAGTCACTAGTATATGTGACAAAGTGCTTACTCGATAGTCATAATACGATACCAATGAAACCTCTCATCCCTAAACCGGTAGACGCTCATTATATGGCGACTCATTGTCATATATGCGAAGAAAAGCCTTACGATGCTGACGCGTCATGGACCAGTGTAACTTCACGGGACTTTATTGGGGAAGTAACCATGATGGTTGTAACATTAATTATAAGAACCCAATCCACCTGAGTGTGGTACTCTATAACGCCAAGAATTTCAATAATTATTTTATTCTTGAACCATTGGTCGATCAAGGAGACCGACCCGTTCACGGGAGAAAACATTATCGTCAGTCCGGGCCACTTTAGCGTTACTAGTGAAAGCATGGGCAGATTCAATATGATTATGAAATACATTTGGCATTAAATTAGAGGGATAGCGATTACATTTATAGACAGTTTCAGTATTATCTGTACATCCCTAGAAAAATGTGTATCTTGCCTCGATCCTGACCAACTCAAAACTATTTGTAAATGTCACCTTGATGCTAAACGATTAAAACTGGTCAACGAAACTACCCGAGCGAGATACATTTTACAACGCACTAACAGAGAGCCATATAAGTCAGGCAGAATACAAACATGCTTGCAAGGCACGGAGACGCTTCAAATGTAGAATACTATGCACGCGTACGTATAGATTCGATCCCAGATGGTCCCTAACGGCACCAAGCCTAGCGTACCATGTGTTGCAGAGAATAACGAAGGTACAACCTGAATTAATCAACGATGTTGATATTCCCCGATTCATAGAGGGGGCTATCCGAGGTGGGATCTGTTTTGTGGCTAATCGTCACGCCGTGGGGAATAGTGAGCATATTGCCTCATTCAATCGGTCTAATCCCGAGTCCTATCTCATCTACCTTGACGTAAATGGACACTACTATTTCAGTATGCTATCCTATTTACCCTATGGAGGGTTCCAATGGCTTTACGAGGTTGAGATAGGGAGATTGGACATGTGGACGGTAGAGGACAATGATGATTTGGGTATAACCTGCAGGTGGACTTAGAGTGCCCACAAGAGATACACGACATTTATTCCAACTTGCCATTTTTCCCCGAGAAAGGGATCTACGGGGAAACATGAAAAGTTGTTGACAACTTTAGCCGATAAGGCAGGGTATGTCATGTACCGTCATGTAAAGCTATGTTAGGTGAAGGGACGGAAATTGACTACAGTCCACAGAGTGCTCCGTTTCAAACAGTCTCCATGGTAACATTAATCTGAACGCCATGATGAGGATTAAGGCAACCAATCTGCTTGAGAATATGGTTTTCAAACTGGTGAATAACGCCGCTTTCGGCTGCCTCATCTCCAACTAAAGGGCCTACCGTACGATAAATATCGCTACTAAGTGGGAGGAAAAGTTCGGGTTGGGTAACCTCATAGCAAGCCCGAACTTTAAAAACCGTACCGTTGTATGAGAAAACCTGGTCATCATCGAGATGCAACCTCATGAAATTTACTTTGATATGCTGATCTATAAGGGTTTTGCTATATTTGAAATATCAATGGTAATAATGTATGGTTTGCATTGCCAGGTTATGGTTCCAGCTTTTCTGCCGGGCTTACTTAAACTCCAGTACTGGGATACGGACTCGTTCCTTAATGAGAAGTCTGTTGAGGACGCATATAAACGACTTTGCACGTTAACCAAAGACTACCTGGACACTTCAACTTTTGAACCTGACAATGTTTACGGGATGCCACTTGACTATAAAGTGGTACTCGGTAAACTCAAGGACAAGACTCGAGGATGAATTGTTACCGAGTATATCGGAAGAGCTAAATTCTACTTGTTCTCAGTTCTAGGAGAGGGCGAAACGCTCAAGGTGAAAGGGGTCAAGAGAAGCGTAGTGAAGACTCTATCGCTAGACGACAACCATGACTGTCTAAACAACGAAACGATTGTTATGAGAGAGGCACGCTTGATAAGAGCACTATGTTTTAGGTTGTACAGTCAAAAGTACAATCATGTTGCGCAATGCTCTATTTACGATAAGACATTTATAGTACCAGGTACAGTCAATACTCTACCGTGGTACCATTATTCTAAGGTGAGATGGCATTGACTACGATGACTTAGAACGAATAAGAAGATTACTAATAGGTTCAATACAGACTATAAATGGTATAAGAACTGAAGGAGATCCTTAGGGCAATAAATGAGCAAATATATGTTTTGTATTTTTGATTCAACCAAAAGCTATAAAGGTAAAGTACGAGTGAGAGTTATAACTAAATCTCTTGATATTGTAAAATATATAAGATAATAAACCTGATAAGTTATCAAATAAAATAAGTGAGGAGATTGATTGTAATGAATATAAGCGTTCTTCATGGAATCTTTTTTCTATTAATAAGAACTTTAAATTCCTTTTGGTAAAGTAAGTACAATTTTAATTTAAAATATCTATCGATCGATTAGGAATTATAAGAATATTAAAGGGATTAAAGTTTTCCCAACTATGGTTCTTGTTAAATTGATAAGTTTATAATTCTAATTTAAGTGTCAAATTATGGACTTTTAACTATCACACTTCCGAGTAAAGGATTGTAATATATATCAAACCCCTCCCATAATATTCGAGCTAAGAGCTTTCCAGCAAGATGAGCTAAATTAATTCTCTCTCCTATCTAACACTTATTGCTATAATATTTTTCACAGATAAACATTAGTTCTGAAATTAGAAGGAGAATCATAAGTAAATTACCCTGAATTCATTAGGTATCCGCAGTGTGAGGGAAGCGTTCAGACAGGATCAAACCTTGGCCCCCCAAGAACTCACACGCACATCTAAAGGATGACACCTATCTACGATGACCTCACAGAACTACCCCCCCAAATCGCGAAGACGTCACATCCGGACGTGTATATCGGGGAGAAGGTCATCAGACGTGCCTGAGACAAGGCGTACGTCAAATGGTTAGGCTTCGACTCGTCCCACAATTCCTCAGCCGAAATTGTCTAGGGAGGGAGGACAACTTCCCCTTTACACTTACCAATCGTATAAAGGCGAGCGCGTACAGAGAGTATAACCGAATTCCAAGTGTTTAGAATGCTAGGTTACATATCTTTCGAGTGTTGATATCAGGGTAGGTGCAATTACTTACTTTATCGGTAAAGACGGCATAGGGTACATCTAATAATGCGACGGATCGCTTCACTGGCTGGAAAGTCATAATCCTGGCATGTGGGAGCCCAGACAATCTATCGAGAACTGCAACACCAGCTGTTCCATATACAGACTAAAGTTTTGAGACAACATAGCGATCCTCCGAGCACGCCAGGTTGAGGGAACTGAGGAGCAGCAGCTGGACGAAGATAAGCTTTGCGAGGTGTTGGACAGAGTCGAAGGAGAAGAATACCACCGTGTTAAATATTTATCAGAGCTTAAAGAAGTATGAGCGCTCTATTTTCTCCGTTTCGAGGAAGACGAGGAATAAGAGGAAGATGATGGTAGCAGTGATAAACCTTACGTTGTCGTCTAGGACGAGTGCTTCTGCCCGGTACAAACTTTGGTCGTGCGTACAGAAGTCAGTTCAATGCCTCGCAACGAGGTCTGGGAGGGGACAGTTACAATTTTTTCAAATGGTGAAGTTCACGTGTGAATCGAAGAGAGAGATTTAACAATGATGCGAAAAGAGACTGGATCATTATATGCAAGATAGAAAGCTACACCTATTTTTTACTGTATTTATGTCATTCTTAAGTATACTCGTATATTATATAAATATGTATTTAAAATAATGTATATTTTTAACTAACCCTGTTCCGTTTCTTTCCATTTAGGATAGCAATACTTGTTAAAGAGATATAAGAGACACTAGGGGGGAGGACAAAGGAAGGCAAGGGATGAGAATATTGTACCTCCTGTATGTGCAGCTTCATGCGTGGGAGATCTGGCTAAAAAAATTATGTTAATAAGATAAACAAATTTTTACTGTATGTATGTGGCAGGAGGGGAGATTTTTATAGTGTTTTGGAAGGTATGTGTACGTATGTTGTGAGACTCAGAGCCGTACCAACAATTTTGTCCTGAGCCCCTGCCGACCGACATATGGGTTCTTGGATGGTCCGCCCAGACCAGGAGGCGACCCCCTATCCCAACAGCTTGTTCCCAAGGCGAGTCGTCATACCCCCCACCGAACAGTCCTAGGCACCACAAGGCAAGCCGTCACACACCCCACTGACCGACAGATGGTCAGTCCTTGGGTGGTCTGCCCAGACCAGGGAACCAACAGAGGGAAGCCGTTTTTTAAAAAAAGGGTGTTGGAGCAGGGAGCGACCCCTCGTCCCGACAGCTTGTTCCCCAAGGCGAGTTGTTATAAGCCCCCTCCCCCGCCTACCAGGCACCCCAATGCGAGCCGTCACAACCCCCAACATTCGACAGTCACCCACACACCACCTACCAACAAAGGGGCCCGCTGACGTTTTGAAAAAAAAAAGGGCACTGCACGAGGATCCTTCTGATTGGTCCGCGCTTTTATACCCACGCAGAATTAGCCAAATGGAGAAATGGAGCAGCTAATAGGAACGGCAAAAAACCAGTCTGCGCTAGAAAACTCACTTCCTGTTTACTTATGTATAATTTAATTATTGACAAAATAAAGTTTTGCTTCTTAAATATTACCAACACATGAACCAAAAATGGAACTATCTATTGAGGTATGTTAAAATATTCATACAATTGAGTAACTTATTTTAGCTCTATCACCAACAACATGTCATTTCTATGGTTAAAATGAATTAGTAAAAAACAAGGGAAGTTTGAAAATGAATAAATAGAAATAATATGTGACCAATGGATAGCGCCTACTACTAAACTGGCTATGAACCTGTCGCAAATCTCCAAAGATTATTTCTTTAAGGACTTGTAATAGCGGCGAAAGAAGACAGAACTCTTAACAGTCTCCACATTCTTTCCCTCCATCCCTATGGTATATATATTTTTTTCTTACCTTTCCGTTAATTTACAAATAAAGATATTTTACAACAGATTTCATAGCACAATTTTGTACGCTCTTAGGAAGGCATATTTGTTTATTCCCAAGCTCTGGGCTAGAAAATAAAATTCTATTAAATTGTTGTCATGTATATGGGTTTCTCTATATGCTTTAAGTAGTAATTCCATCTAATAATTGCAGTTTTGTAAGTTGGCTGTGAGTGGAATATCTTTGCGAATGAAAGTCAGTGGGAGGATGCGTTAGCGAAGGTTGGCTAACATAGGCACTACACGTGGGGTTATTTTGGAGTATTGAAAACACGTGTTTTGGTAGCGTCGTTTGGACCGTAGTTAGAGAGTTATTTCTTTCTCATCGGTATGGGATGGCCGAAAACACATATCCCGAAATGTAAGAGGAGTTTTGGTAAAAACGTGAATTTAATCATTTGAGTGCTAGTAAATAAAATAACCAAGGTAGGGCTTCTCCAAATATATCTGAAATACATTGCTAAGCTGAGACCGTCGCTGATCGACACTGACTCCAGCTAGTTGATTTTGAGCTAGATCTGTTACTTTATCTAGAGATCGATGCCCAAGTCAATTTTCACGTGATAAGTGGTAGTTTTTGCTTGGGCGTCATTGAGTGCTCCATTAATTCAGAGTTAACATTTCTTTGGACAAAACGGTATCCACAGTTATCCAAGAAATGCGTGGGACCAAGAATAGTGAAGAAAAGGACAAATTAAGAGGTGGCACACATTTTAACTATCTTTAGAATTTTTTTAATTTCCTTGGACCTATTATTTTTACGTTTTATTTTGTATCTGGGTGAATTAACTTATCTGCATTTTATGCTTAGGTCTTGTAATGATCTAAGCCTATGCTGACTATTTACATTTGTATGTTCACAATCACCATCATCATATATTCAACCACCATAAGTAAAAAGTGTTTTAAATGCCAAAGGGTTTTGGTTTTTTACTATAAAATAAGTGTTGGTGGGTTATCTTTATAATATTTAAAACATTTTCCTGAGCAAGTCTGTTATTTTATATTCAGGCAGGGGCGGGAGATATATAGGCAGACATGCCTTTCCCGCCATGCACATATGATTCCTTTATCCCTCACCCCCCTTCTCCCAGTAGACGTGTGGTCTAGTCTTAAACAGTGGATCTGTTGATGAGGGGTTAAGTGTTCGGCCACCCACCATACTCCATTCTGGGTGCTACAATCAGCATCTCGTTTCCTTCACCAAATTTGGGCACCAAATACCACACCTGTTAAAATTCGTTATTTTATTAACGCAGGTCCTAGACCCCTAACTCACCACACCTAACACTAAGGTTTTAGAACTTTACGCTGGTTAAGGGCAGTGAATAACTTAATTTTGATAAATTTGAAGTTAAATTTATTTAACTTCTTCATGTAATTCAGTTCTGGTTGATATGGGTACAAGCGCACATCAATTTAACGAAGATACAAGCCTCATCGTCACTCCCACGCGCGCCCTCCAACAGACTTAATATAATCGCCGAATATCATCACCGCATTAGACGGCACACAAACGCATGCATCTTTTATCAAGACACACTTAGCTATATCGAAGTGAGGAGAGATAGATCAAAATAGCACAAGTATAGCACACAACAAGCAAATCTACTACTCGTTGACTCTCCCATGATTCTACAAGAGGAAAAAACGATATATCTGTTCGAGAGCTGAGTAACTAGTCCCCTCTTACTACAAGTTGGAGTCAAACCCCCAACCTCATGTGCGACCAGTCGTGCACAGACAAGAACACTCATGACGCAAGGATTGCCGGTGAACCTGGGAGAGAAGACTATTGTCGAGACAGAAACTATGAGAGATTTATGGGAGCCATACACAGACATGGCTCAGCGTATCTTCCCTTTCCTTAAACTGAGATTATAAACCATGACACACCCACACCTACGGCTTTATCATTATATTTTGAGGTTAGTATAACTCCCCCTCTCTTTCCCCACTCTCTCCATTGTGACAACACTCGATTCCAATTTGGCTGGATGGTTTAGTAGTAGCGCTAGAAGTGACAGTGGTTGGAGATGTAGGTAAGGACACATTTCCTTAGTAAATATATCTTTTAAAAATTATCAAACTAGAATTTGTTGGAAAAACTATCTTTTATTTCTTAAAGAAAACGCTAGATTGTAGTTTTATTATAATAATAAAATGATCACTTCTTCCAAACATATGTTTTCGTGTAAAGGCCCACCTGATTATGCCATTCTCTTGCATGCCATTTGGTTGTTTACTTTATAGGCTAGGTGGAACAACTAACAAATTTCACAGAAAATCCACCAAAAGATTTTATGAGCTTAAAATGATCCTTGGGTCAATATAAGAAATGAGTTTCATTTTCTCCCATCCCCGACCTACGCATAACTTTTGGCAGTGGCGTAAAGTACAAAAAACTGTTTTTTTGTTAATAGCTTGTTTATTTTTTGGTTTTTGACAAAAGTACATAAGGTATAAATTAAGGTACATATAATTCCATACAAAAAGGCTCTAATCATTTTTTTTCGTAGGGCCCATATTTTTGGAATAATATCCGGATAACCTTAGAAAATATTTAAAATCTGTTGAAAATTAGTACTTTCACTTGTAGATTATGTAACTATTTATGCCTTTGTTAAAAATAAAATAAATGTTGACACATAAATGAGTAAGTTTATAAATAATTAATATATAAAACAAACATTTGTTATTGTTTATAATTAGTTTTAAGAATTGAGTAAATATGTTAATTAATTCAAATTTTGACAATGGTGATTTTTCTTAGAGAAATATTGGAGACCACTGTTTGAAAAATCTAGCCAGCACCTGGGTCGTTGGAGTGTAGGAAAACATCTGTTCTAATACCCGAAACCTGAAAGTGTGTGACCGTGTATGAGAAGTTTAACCACCGGGCCTTCTGCAGGGGGAAAAGGGGTGGGATCTCTCATCCTTGTGGAGAGTCTTTGCATGTGTATGAAAGGTCTTACAGTGCCTTCGTTATAGTCGTCATTATAATCCAGGCTTCGGTGGAATTTGTACAGGTTTCAGTAGAATTCTTAAAATTTTAAAAATTACAGTGCAATTAAAAATGGAAGAAAGTGTATGTGTTATTTGTGAGAAAACTCTCTCCGAAGGTGATATTATTGAGGTGCAAGAAAGAGGAACAATAACTTTAAGAGAGACCAGTATTAAAGGGAAGGATAATAAAGTGGATATGCTTAAAGGATTGAAAGCCGTTATTGTGCACGTGCAGTGTCAAAACTCTCATACGAGAGAACAAAATATCGATATTGCTGTAAAAGAGGGTCCAAGTGAAGGTAGATCAAGTGCTAAGAGGTCAAGTGCAGCATTCTTGTGGAAAACAAAATGTTTGTTTTGTGCCAACAATGAATCTCCCGAACTTGTGGTGGTGAAAAACAAGAGGAGCCGGGACAAACGCTTAACTGTTATTAAACTATGATGATGGAGATGCATGCGAGCATAATGAGAACCGGAGCAGAACGGAACGATTCATTGGGTCAGATGTTTATTTCGCTCATCGTGAATGTTGATCTCGTAGCCTTTAAAGGTATGTCGCTCCAATGAAGAACACAAAATCAGCCGAGCGTTTTCATTGATCGCAAAGGCACACGACTGTTACCGTACTGTTTGATGAAATAATGGCACAAAAAATGTCACAGGAGAAATTCTTTGCTAACGATAGGAATAAGTTTTGGCTAATTTCAATGATACGGGCAAAATTGGAAAATGCTGGGTGCATCATACAGAAAGCTACTGAAGATGCCGATACACTCATCATCCAAACTGTACTGGATATATCCCGAGAAAATAGTTATGTTATCGTAGTTGGTGAATATGTTGGTCTGCTTATCTTGCTTACAGTTCTGGTTGCATCTGTGAATAACATCTACTTCATGAATATAAGTAAAGGAAAAACATAGATGGCAATATATTCTTCAAAAAGCTTCAACTATTCACATTGTAGCAACACTCTAGTTAACACTAAATACGCCGAATACATGAACAAGGGAAATAAAATTGATAGGTTAACACTTGAAAGCATAAGATTCAAATGCATGTTGACATACGAGTTTTATAGAGCAAACAAAGCTAGCAATTACAAGGTAAACATCAGAGTACAATCCAATATTTTCAAAGATAACCTATAGAGTTGGTCAAGATAACTAGCACAACAGTAAGACAAAATTTGATACATTCATAGAGTGAACTAGGCGTGAAGCGCCAGTGGCTTAACACTATAGTTAAAATTCCGCTAGTTTGAAGTACAGTAGATCGGAGAGACGTCGGTCATCGAATATTAGATTGGAACTGTGTTTTGTTCCCAGTGGGCCAAGGCATTTTATACTAGTTGAACAGATGTATCACAGAAATAGGAGGGTGTATAAACAGCCCTCGATGTTGATAACAGCACGTAGGCACCTGGCCATGGCGTACACGCCCTCACGAGCCACGCATAAAACCACTAAGTTCGTTAGATAGTTCTGTTGAGTCAAATCCAAAGCTGAATGGAGGCTAGTGTGTGTAACTTTTCCTATGGAGCCGTTACTACCCAGAGTTGTTCCCAAGGCGTGGTATGTAACAAATTATGTTATACATTAATATATATAAAATTAGATATCCATATATATATATATTATTTCGAGAAATTATTTTCTGTGGCAGATTTAGTTTGTACGGTCCAGGACTGGTTAGCCCGTTACATCATGAAGTAGCAGAAAAATTCTCTTTCCTCACGCATTTAGTGGATGCGATACGACTTTGGCGTTCTACCGGCAGGGCAAGATTAAATTTGTCAAATATCGTCTAAGCATAAAGGAATTGCCTTGCAGAATGAGCCTTCTACCATCCAGAATGTTCTGCCTCCTAAAAAAACCCGTGCTAACTGATAGGAATATTGTATCATTGACATGTTTTTTGGCAAGCTTTGAAATTTACAAACTTTTGTAACCAAATATTTACACAGGATAAGTACACATACATTTTTCTTCTCCTACGCCTTTGTGGTGATCACGTTTATTAAACATTCCAACGAATGATTTGCTAATTTAATTTTTCAAGCATTTTAAACAATAAAAAAGTTTGTTTGATGTATTATTCATTTATAAATTTACTTATTTAGTTGTCAACATTTATTTTATTGTTAATGAACGCATAAATAACTGTATTTCACAAGTGAAAGTACTAGTTTTCAACATTTTTTAAATATTTTCCAAATTTACTTGTAATTACTCCAAAACTTTGAAAAAAATGAATAGGAGCTTTTTGTAGGGAATTTTATGTACCTCAATTTATATTAAATAAACTTTGATCAAAAAACCAAAAGTAAAAGAGCTATTAACAAAAAACAGTTTTTTTTGTACATTTACACCACTGCCAAAAGCAATGCATAGGTTGGGGAAGGAGAACACGATTTTTTTTCTATATTGGCCCAAGGAACATTTTAAACCAATAAAATCTTTTGTCGGATTTTTTGTGACATAAAAGTACTGGCCTATTAAGATTATTCTTTTTTATTTGGTCGAAACTTTTAAATAGTTATTCCCGCAATTTTACCAATTTTAGTCTTTGTTTGAGATTTTACTCTAATGGTTGTGTTGACGTTACCATAAAATGCCTATTATAATTACATACTATTATTATTTCACTCTTTCAAGAACAGTTAAGCTCCTAGTCATCGTAATGTTTAGTTAAGTAACCTCGTCAGACTATAGATACAATCCCATATTTAAAATCAATGGTAGTTTACTGATTCCTTATTTGTGAAAGTTAGATATTTTTTGTAAACGGCACAGACTAAATTGATAAAAATAGATATCGGGAAATTTTTTGATTATATAGAATTTGTATATGATTTTTTATGGGAAAAAATCATTTAAGGGTTGTGTACTGATTGTAACCACCTCCTTCTTATCTCAAATCTGCCAGGATATTTGGGATAAGGGAGATTGGGAAGGTCACCTGATCGATGATTGGAAGACTAATTGTTTGTTAGTATTGTAAATTGATAATAAGTCCATCCGGTACCTTGCCGACATAGGATTTGGATTTAGGTTGTTGTTGTCGGATGTCTGAGAGAGTGCTAGTCTGTTATGTTCGGCACTCGATTATTTCCTTTCATCGGAGTCCTGGGTGGTATCGCACCATATCACTTTTTACTCCCGCTAGAGACACTTACTGTAACTGCCTAAGACCAGCAACTCCCATTTTCATCTCAATGGCCAAACAGGAGCATCTCTCCCACACGACAGAGGCTTCATGTAGCTGAAACTCCGGTTCCCACCAAGACACATTTTGGAATCATCTAAATAAACAAGCGACGAGACTTCATGCATGTTAAGCCGTATATTACGGACACGGATCTCAACCATCCGCTTTAGAGACCTTTACAGAAGATACAAACTAAGTTTAGATCAATGTTATTCTCTTGAGAACACTACACCATTATATAATTTTTGAATATTTTTTACTTTTGAAAAGTGAGTTTAATAGGTTTAAAAAAATTCATATGTAGAGTGTGTTATATGATTAACAAAATAATATGATTAATTTTTTTAGGAAAATTTATTTGAGTGTAGATTATTAAGTAGTGTTTGAATTAAGAGTTCTGGGCCACTTTCTCCCATAAGGTTAACATTGATCCACCTGACACGGGGTGTGGAGCCCTCACACCCCGTGTCAGGAGGATCACTTTCCCCCTGTAGACACTTGCCGAGGTGACTCAACCTGTGGGTTCCTTTACCCAAGTGCTGATTACGTCCTCTCCTACAACCCCCTCCCTAGACGACCTGACTTAGTGCCTGATTTTGTCAGGGTTTTTTTCTCTAAGAGACACACGCACCATGTCTCCTATATTAACCAAACACCAAAAAGTTGGGATAATGCTAATAACATCGCTAGGGATTAATTCCAGAAAAAGAAAGACGTGGGCCAAAAAATGGTTAATTGAACGGAACAAATTCAGTCATAAAATGTTACTACATACACAATAGGCCTACTACTAGCACCCGTATTAGTAGTACAACTGACACGCCGAATCACCCGACAACGCTACAGACGTCACGATTTGGTCGGACGGTCGTGCGGTTGGTTTCGCCGGCCACCCAACATCACCCGACATGAAATAGAAATTTTTGTCGGGCGACACACCTACACACGATCCGATGTTGCGCCTGATCTGGCCAAATCGGCCCAATTACCTGACTAAATCATGTCTGTAGGGCCCTTAATGTTAGACTGGATTGCTGATGATGGGGAGATTGTGGTTAGAAACCCACCACCACCACCCTCCTTTACTTATATGTTTATTTTTTAAATAGTTTCACTAGGCGTACCTTACTAAATGGTTATCCAGTCTTCATCCACGAAAATGCGGGAGCATTTAATTTAAAATTCCACCTTCCTCATTCCTCTTTCTTTATAGTAATCAATGTATGCGTATAGCCCAAAAGGGTACTAGGACGTGGTGAAAAACAAGAACTTGGGTAATCGCTATTTTGACTCTTCGCCCCGTGACAGACATGTAGTACGGTCAATGTCATTTTTTCCCCTACCCCATCCCGTTACCCTTTCAGAATATATTTTACACATTCAGTAAATCCTCACTAATCCTGTTAAAGATTAACCGGATGTCAGATAATCCGGATCGAAAATTGCATCATTTTGGCCTGCAAGAGGCTCTGCAATAGAAAGTTCATTGATGAGGTGGTGGTAGAGTTTGATCACAGAATGGATGAAGATAACGAACCACGTGGAAGAAGATCTATGAAAATATCAAATCATACAATATCAAGTCTGCTATCTTTAACTCGGCCAATGCATAGAGGGACACTAAAAAGAAAGGGAATGAGTGGAAAATAAAAACTCTCTCAAAATACAAGTGATATTGATTTTGAGGGGCTGTAGCCAGAGTGCTTTCAGACTGTATTAAGGAAATCAGGGGGGACTAAGACCACGCAAGAAAATAAACAAGTCAGGTTTGAATTGGATTAAGGATATCATGAATTTCAGCTTCTGATAGAGGTAGAAATTGCTACAGATATTATTAAGAATTCTGCTATGAAAGGGGAATCAGATATATTGAATCAGATCGATCCACAATCCAGAAGAACATTCTTAGATCCGAAATATATTGCATTAATGCTGTTATCATTATCATGGACTCTTCAACAAATCAAAAATTGCATGAGTATTCTGAAAACCTAAGAAATGTTAATTAGTGGTTGAATTAAGAGTTCCAGCGCACTTTCTCCCATAAGGTTTAACATTGATCCTCACCGCACCTCATGTAGTGATCCTCACCACACCCCATATAAGGAAGATCACTTTCTCCTGGATGCCCGATGCTAGTGTCTCCCGGTGGTGAGGTTAGTATGTAGTAGTGTTCTGGACCTGGTAAAACAGGCTGTGATTGGCCGAAACTGGTCACGTGACCACGCCTCCTCGCTCTCTGATTGGCTACTATAAATATCCTCCTCCCCGCTGACTTATTTTTCCCCCTCCTCCTGCCCCTCCTCGCCCTCCTCCTGCCCCCTCCTCCTGACCTATCCCCCTTCCACCCCAACCCAGGGCATGTTGGTTCTTGATGATTAATTATTAATGATTGTTAATTAATTAATTGGTAGAATAGAGGTGTTGGAATTTTTATTCATCAATTTGTTTATTAGAATCTCTCGCTATGGCGGTCGGGGGATAGAACGAGCATTGACAGGCAGCAGTGTGGACGCGTGGTGCTAGTTGAGATCCCTCTCTAGCAAGTGTCAGCGGCCGACCGAGGACCGAGCCATCCCTTTCACTTCCCTCCTCTGACTGCTTGTCATGAGCACTTTAATTCTACCTCACCCCCCTCCACTCTCTCTCTTCACGCTACCCATTCATTGTTGGAAACTCACCCGAGCCGTGAAGGTCGTTAGGTGACTCGTAAAAGAAATGTTAAATTTAAACATCTGTGCTCCTTACAGACTCATTAACCTGTACACTGCCGGTCATTCACTGCTGGTAATGATCCACTCGTCGAAGGCTCAGAAATTCGCTCACCAGTCGTTAATGAGCCAAGAATAGACAGCGATATACTTGCTGCCTCTGGTACTACTTCACACCAGCCCCCAAGCTCCCTGTAATGACCCGAGTTCGTTAACCACCGACCAAATTGACCACAATACCGTTATATAATACTCAAGCTCGTGAGTTCATCGAAGCCGGTCAAAGAAATGTTCCGCTAACTGCTTGACACAGGATTCAAACCTGGGACGTTTAAAAAAGCTTCTCTCTCTCTCTCTCTCCTATCCTAGAAGGTCCGTCTCAAACATTATGGATAAGTTAATATAAAGTCACAATATTGTCTGAAATACGTAGAAATTATTATTATTATAACAACAATTTTTATAAATAATCTAACTCTGCTTCTTTCCACCTCTTTTGTATTAAATACCTGGTGGTATTATGACAATTTTACTAACACATAGAGTATAGACTGAACGGGTAGTAAGACGCGGTGCTAAATATTATTATATCTTAGCTGTACGACAAAACCAATTTTTCTGTCTCTCTCGGCTAAAGCAATATTCCATGGTCCAAAATCGAGCTTGCCACGCTCTCTCTTATTAAAATAACCAAGTAGCACCAGAGCTGGCAATCGTATAATGCAAGAGTGGAATAAGTGACGAAATCATATTAGGTGTTAAAGAACAAGGGCCTCCTTGATTATTTACCCAAGGCTGAACGTACCTTCATCTGCGTGGAGGGAGGGTGGGAAACCCAGAATATCTAGCACAGCGTCTTACTACCCGTTCGGGTGAATGTGAGATGAAAATGGAGGACCTACAGTTTAACATGGAATACAAACCAGGGTAGAGGTCTGGAATTCCTCACAATATACGTCTTGTCAGAGGTGAAGGAACTACGCGCGAAATAAATAATAAAATACGTTACTTGGGTGAATGAAAAAAACTCAGTGGACAGTTTGTGACCGCAAGGTGATCTGGTGGTCTAGGGGGTAGGGTGTCAGACTTCAGTGCTAGGGGGTCCGGGGTTCAATCCTCAGTGCCGACCCCTTTTCAATGTCAGTTAGTAGTTCCAACTCAACATTGGTCATCTTTAAAAATGTCTCACGTGCTAGTCCAGGGCTTGTGAAAAAAAATGTAGACAGAATTTATAGTACTCAAAACACAAAGAGCTGAAGTATTCGAAGATGTCTGCTAAAAGTAGAACATCGTTTAAAACATAGAAATTTTGGATAATCTTCCATGACGAATAGAAAAATGTACCTTCATCTGCGTGGAGGTAGGGTAGGTTTGCGCACCACCTGTTTGCACCACCATGCTTGTTCATTCTGTGCGCGAGCACTTGTTCACCATCATTTGATATTCATTCAACGCCAAAGTGTACCCCACAGTTGCATGAACAGCGCATCAAGCAGACACCTCCGTCCAAGTTTCTAGTTAGTAGGTGTATAATAAATAACGGTACTTACACAGACCTGATATGGTTTGCGCATGTGCAAAGACCATTATGGTATTTAGGTCATTACACAAACAAATAATTATTTGGGCTGTAGGAGGAACCAGTATACTTTTAATACTATCATTTTCACCAGTTTCACTGCTTAAATATATTTTAAGATCAGGAGTCAAATTCATAAACATGTTAAATGAACGTATTTGTGCGTGTACCCATATTTGCGGAGAGGGAGAATGGAAAACCTCCCTAAATAAGTGGGTCCATCCAGGCAAGTTCACACACAGGGTCATACATAAATTAAATACGGTAGAAGGAGAAATTAACCTATTACTCTGTGACACGTTAACTTGTACGTGTACCCATATTTGCGTAGAGTGAGAATGGAAAACCTCCCTAAATATGCTCAGCGGTGTTAGCAGTGGGTCTAGCGAGGCAAATTCACACACAGGGTCATTTATAATATCTAGCACCGCGTCTTACTACCCGGTAGGTTCTAATATTTATATTTTCCCAGGTCTATGACCGCACTCTCGCAATATAATAAAGTGAGGGAGGGTTCGAATCCTAGTCCAACATCTTTGGTCAGTTACGGGCTCCCAACTAACACACACACCAGGTGTTCCACCACCTTAGAAAGGAACAACGAACACCTCAATGCACCCGACATTTGCGCGAGTGAGAAAAATGTCTATGTGGTACCCGCATTTGCTAGACAGACCATGGAATATTTACACACACGCACACACACATCCACAAACACACCCTCCCCTCCCGCCATCCTTCTGACTCCCCCTCCTAACCTCCTTTCCCCTGTTCCAAATTTGTTGGTTCTTGTTCCAAATATGCCGGTACTTGTAATTTCTTGTGTCGGGCATTTGCTCGGAGGGAGTGTAGAAAAGCACCCTAGTTCAACTGACTGAGATTTGAACAGGGAGAAGTAAGTTGGAAGAGGAAAACCATACACTTCAGCAAGGATTCAAACCCCGGCCATAACAAGCCGAGTAAGTCACACGCACCCGGTGTTCCACCAACCGTATACCCTGCAGGGAGTTGATTCCAACATCGCCCCTTAAACGGCAAGTCCAGATACGGAGCAGAAAGTTTGTACGTTACAGACTGAATAGTTTACTTACAACCTGAAGTATAGGTGTACAGGAATAGTTGAAACTGTACTAATTTTAAAGTATATTTACCAGATAGTTTCAAATTTACTAGAATTAAAAAAGTAGGTTTACGTCCGTCCATTGCTCCAGAGTTTTTCTGGTCCGAGCTTAGATACATAGTCTCAAACGTCTCTCCCCCTTCCGTCAGTGACGTCTTAGACCATGTGCCCACCGATGCAAGTATACAATTTTTGATGGCGCGCACACCAGTATTCGAACCTCGATGTCTTTAGCACAACTGATGTCTGTTAGAATGGCCGTACTTCAACCACCGCCACCAATTTTTGAAGGGTCTTTACCTGTCGACTAGATTTTTTAAAACCAGGTGGAATGTGTACCCACGTTTGATTCATACTTCGATCACTTCGTCATTGGCCAGACTGCAGAGCGATACGGTTCCCCTGTATTTAATACCCGACCTACCTCCCCCTGCTAATAGCCACGAAGTTAAGCTTATCGGTATTTATAATTGCGTCCTACTACCCGTCAGGGGCACAAGACACCGACAATGAGGGGGAAAACAGGCCTCAGTACACACGCGCGACAGGGATTCGAACTTATCTCTTCGGGCAAGCGTGAGAACCAGATGAGGGAGAGACAGAATAATAAAATTAGTGATGTAGCATCATTTGCGTGGGGTTGAAATGTGAAAACGGCCAAAGCTATTATTTATTATGCGCGTGGAGTGGGGAATAAGGAAATGTTCCAGCGTTTACGCGGAGGGAGAGTGGGAATCCCTTTAGTGAGAGCTACCAACAGTACACCTCAGCAGATATTCCAACCCCTCCCAACACAGATTCGAACACAATATCTTTTGCAGGGTGCATCCGTTTACAAGACACACACACGGCCTCCCATCGTTCTACATGTCTAGTATTTTAAACAAGAAATAGTTAAGGCTGCTACGTCTTACTACCCGTCTGGGACACAACCCGTGGAAGATGAGGGAGGAAACCGAGCTCTGTACACACGCACGACAGGGATTTGAAGGTGATCGTCCTCACGATAAAAGCCTACCAAAATTTGTTTTGTTTGATAGCTACTGTCACCATGTACTTGTTAAACGATTAAGTACTAATTACGCTGGCGCATTGACAATTGGGAAGTTTGAATTTAGAGAAAGTGAGCCAGTATTTGCGTGGAGGTAGCGCGGAAAACACCCTTTGTTTACCCAACCGAGATTCGAACCTTGAACTCCTCCATCCACGACCGTCTGGTTCTACACGAAACCAGCGCGGCAGTCAACTACGCCAGCGAGGTGGGTATATGGGAAGTATAACATAAGTATAATATTAAATAAAGAGATAGAGTTGTTCAAACTTAAACCCTCCTGTAAACACAGGGAAAATATAACTAATGATATTTATTTTAGATCACAAATTTCATTTTATTGTTATAGAAATAACGATAAACTACATTCATGTTTGTAACTACACGAGATAAGATGTCATTAGTGTTCCTGACCCAATTCCAGTTCTAATTCCAGTTCCTGACACAATTAAGCGATTGGTTAGCACTCCTGCATCCAAGTGAAATGAAAACAATGAGGATAACTTCATTTTGCCAAGTCAACAATTTCTGGATATTCCCTGACCTTGGTTTTATAGGTTGTCAATTCAACAAATAAACAACTTTCTGAATTTCCATCACGTGATTCTATATATGTTTTAATTTGGTTTGGTTTATTTCCTCCACGTCAACCTTCAACGAGGTCTAGTTCCCAGTAATTTACCTTTTGTATGCCCTATAACGAGATTCTGTCTAGGGTGTTGACGATGAAGTGGGGTTCACCAATCTGATGTCACAATATGAAATCCCACGATAGTTTAATTACCATTATGCCACACAAATGTTTTTGCATCAAGTAAAATACAAAGAATATCGGGTCGACCACCCTGGTTTTATGTTGCACTGGGTACCACGTGTTATCTAAATAAATGGTGACGGGTGAGGGAGTTCAGGGTTCAAATCCCTGTCGTGCGTGTGTACTGAGCTCGGTTTCCTCCCTCATCCTCCACGGGTTGTGCCCCAGACGGGTAGTAAGACGCAGCAGCTTTAATTATTTCTTGTTTTAAATATTAGACATGTAGAACGATGGGAGGCTGTGTGTGTGTGCGTGTATTGTAAACGGACGCATCCGACAAAGGATATTGGGTTCGAATCTGTGTTAGTGGATTTGAATATCTGCTGAGGTGTACTGTTGGTAGTTCTCAATAAATGGTTTCCCACTCTCCCTCCACGTAAACGCTGGAACATTTCTTTACTCGTCCCTCCACGCAAATGTGGACTCGACCTTCCCAATTTCTAATCCGGTTGGACTCGAGGTTCTACTTCTGCTTTCAATCTTTTGTAATTTTTGGTTTGGTTGAAGTGTACAAAGAGAAGAGTAAGCCTCGTAAAGATTGTTAACTCTCTAAAAATAGTGCAGAGTGATAGATACCCGCCTCGGTGACGCAGTTGGCTAACGTGGCAGATTCGTGTTGAGCTTATTTTTCCACTTGACCCCCCCCCCCCCCCCCCCCCCNTTCTTGGACGGGTGAACTGAGCTTATTTTTCTACTCGCCCTCCCCCACGCAGATGTGGGTGTAACCTTCCCATTAGCGACAATTTGAATTCGAAAATTTTAATTTTGTTAAATATATTAGAACAAGTTGGTTTAAAGTTTATATTTACAGATTGGTATTTGTGATCAACATAATTATGTATTTGTTGGTTTTCATGAATAAAACATATTACTTATTAATTGATCACATTTTTCAATCAGAAATATTATTATAGAGCCCTAACAAACTTTGTATCTGTAAAATAACATTCATTTCATATTTTTTTGTTACATGCAACAGATAGTTTGGATAATTAAAAATACTAAAATTAGACTTATAATTTACATTATTATTGTTATTTAACTGGAGTTTCTCAAGCAGGTCCACTAAAAATTAATATATATTATAAATATTTACATGAATAATATTTAAAACAATGTTTATATGTCTTTATTAGTAGAATTTTCTCCTACAGAATTTGCAACATTTTAATACATATCATATTCTGAAAAATTACACCTGGGCATGGTAATCGAACCCGGGAACCTTTGGCTTACATATATTTATTTATTACCTATGTATCTTAGTACGTGTTCTGGTTTGTTTCCATTAAGGTGTAAGGTATACTCTTAAATATATATACTCTAAAACTATAATGATTTAATATATAAATATTCCAAGTATGCTTTTCGTGGCGTGAGCTATATTTGTAAAACTTTTATTTGCATCACTACTCATTGGTTTTGGGTATAAAATGTAAATTATTGTTAAAGTAATCCGTTTGATATGGAATACGAGTGGATTAATGTATTCATAACCTCTTTCCGGACGAATGGTGACACCCTTCAACCACCCCCACGGAAATTCGCTGCTCTTTATGGTCTACAAGTATTATTTTTGTTTAATAGGAAAAATTTGTTAAATCACATACAGACACAAATGATCCGTGTTGAGCCAGACTACGGAGGACGGGGGAGATCGCAGTTCGAATCTCGGCCAGGTGTACTGAGGGAGGTAGTTTGAGCCCATACCTGAACGTGGAAGGTTTTGTTTATGATTTCACCCTCTCATATTTTATACAT